>CABFVX010009452.1:0-18350 GCA_902151425.1 Timema shepardi
TACACATTAGCGTAAGTGCGTATAACCCGAACGGGTAGTAAGACGCGGTGCTAATAATAATAATAATAATAATAATAATAATATGTCTTAACATCTTAGATCAAACCAGCTTAGACCAGATTAATATACCAAATACCATAGCATCTGAGCGCATCTAAAAGAAAATCAGCATTGGCCAGCGTAAAAAGCCATAGTATTCCATTGAAAACCATAACATTCCATGGTTAAATAACAGAGTATTCTAATGAAAACAAGAACGTTCTGAAGAAATAAAAAGCCAGAGAAGCTCAAACTAACCAAACCATTTCAGAGTAAGCCAGAGACCCTGGAAGAATCAGACTAGCTCTGGTTGTTTAATACCAAATGAAAACTAGAGTAAAACCAAAAGCTTGGTTTGCTTTGAGATTCTCTGGTTTACTCTAGAGATGTTCACCAGGGTTGTATGTAAGCCCATTCCTAAACCAATTTGGAGAGTGGTTAAAATCTTGATTTTATATATTGTTCTACTGAGTGTGTCGATATAATTATTATATAAGTAGTGATTATAGAAAATAACATATAATAAAACCCACAATATGTGTCCCACTCCCAAAGCTGGTAATAATATGTGCAACCTTCAAAGTTGATAATAATATGTGGGTCCTGAGCTTACCCTCTATCCCGTTAGTTGGAAATAAAGTCGTCCTCCAAAATTTCAGTCAGGCACTTACAAGGGCGAAATACTATATTCTATTAATATGCAGCTAAAGGAAACCAAAGAAGGTGATGTTGTTCTTTGAGTCTTTCAAGATATAATGAACGAACCAAGTCAACCAAATGGGGTCTTTCAAAACATAAACAACGAAACAATTCAACCAATTTTGGATAGGACTGAAACAATTAAAACATAGCTCGAATAATTATAAAAAGAAAACAAATGATTAAAATTTAGGCAGTGTAAATGTAAATCTCTGGAAATCCATGTGATCAGGAGCATACCTAATTAATATATAATTTGATGGGCCAGTTTACGGTAATAGAAATTACGAGAAAATGACTAAACAGATTTTGATAAACGATCACTCATTTTAACGGTTAAGAGTCTAGGATGTCAGAAAAAATTGTAGTTTTCCACGAAAATCCGATTTTCACAAATAATTTTAATTTCTTCATTCTTCGTATAGTCACTATGAAAATAGTTATTTGCTGCATGGCTGTACATCTCTAATTAAAATATATATCTTTGGCTAAAAAATAAAAAGTCAATCTTTATTTGTTGGTTCGAACACATCACAATTTTCTCTTTGGATGAATATTTATCTTTGGATACTGGTCATAACACACTTAAATTGAAATGCCTAAACAGGGGAAACATTTATGTTTTATTGAAATGTTTTGGAATTAAATTTTTAAGTGGTTAAGTTCCTTAAAATATTGTCTACGTTTTGTTTCGCACAGGATGGAATGATGTTCAATTTATTAGGTTTCGGTATGTATTATAAGCTCAGAAGCGATAAAATTATCTCGAATAAGGTTTAAAAATAGCCATTTTAACTATCTAGGTATTTGTTTTGGTTCTTTTTTCATGTGACACAATACACGTATGGATGGATGGGACACCATAAGACCAAGGTCACCATGAGATAATTCAAATTTCTCCCTTAACTCAAATAAATTTATAACAAAATCTAGTTGCAGACTCAAGAACTAACTACCTAATAATAGTTCTTTTTTGCAAATGGCTGAATGCTGTTGGTTCCAAATTATTGTTTTCAGTTTATACTTGATGTTGAAAAGTTAATTTTTTTGAGTAATTTTACAGTTTGATTTGCACTCAAAAACAAAACAAAAGGGTAAGTATTTAACAGGAAGATACACCCCATATCATGCAGTTTATGAAAGGATTATGGAAAGTGAAACTCTATATCAAAATTGTACTGGTCATGTAGCTTCAGTTTATCATATTCAAGTTTTTGGATACACAGCGTTCATGCACAACAAGAACTCCAGCATAAGAAAATTTGATTCGAGAGCCAAAGAAAGCATTTTTGTTGGATACTCTTAAGTATCAAAGACCTATCGTGTTTGGGTACCATCCCAAAGAAAGATTTCAATTGCGAGAGATGTAAACATAATTAACAAGCGCTACTATGAATCCAACCAAGAGCCCTCAATTTGTAGCATTGTTTGCCACAAGCTACCCGAAACCAAACAATAACAATAAACTTGCCTATTTTACCAACTCCATCGGTGGTCGGCTCGGCTACACAACTACACGCACGAAATACACGACTGATCGCAACATACTGAAGGCCACGCCTATCCCAACATTCGGCAACGACTTTCCCGTAGCATAGATCTTCAACGAGGAAGAAGAAACACTCCACCTATGCTCAAGTCTCCCGCCGAGATGCTAGTAGAACATTCCACGCCTGATTATATTCTTTGTAACCCCCCCCCCCNGACCGAGTGGGGTAAGCGCGATTCTGGGACTGACTTTGGAAGTAGCTTGTGCTAAGCTACGGCTTCGGATATTAACCATGTAAGATAAATTCCTTTTCGGCATTATATTTATTTTTCAAAATTCACTTTCTACTCTTAATCTTCGCATAAACTCTAACTTTAATATTTGCACGTATTATTGACGTCAAGTATTGCGGACTTAAGCTTTTATCTCTTAAATGGGTTGAAATATGGTGTCTTTTTCAATAAGATATCTTTTGGACTTGTAGTTATTTTTGATGATAAGTTATCTTTTGGACTTGTATTTATTTTTGATAATAGCGAACTCCAATGAAAAGATATTGTTTGCGGACTTAAGCTGTTATCTCTTAAGTGGGCTGAAATATGGTCTCTTTTTCAATAAGATATCTTTTGGACTTGCAGTTATTTTTGATGATAAGACATCTTTTGGACTTGTATTTATCCTTGATAATAACGAACTCCAATGAAAATACATTGTTTCAAGAATATATTTTTCTCCCTTGTGATTATTTTTAATATCGATATACTGTAACCTTAAACTTTGTCCTTGATGTTTGTTTTGAGTATTAAGTATAATAATTGGGCAATAGTAGAATATCTGGCGACATAAATATTTATTTTGAGTACTATATATTTTCTCTAAGAATAAGGGACTTTAATTTATATTACTCCATGTTAGATATTAGGTTTTGGCTTTTGCTTATTGAAATATAATGTCATTAGAATCCGTTTATTTAATTGCTCTATGTTTAATCGTTCCCGCTTGAACGTAGAGTATTAGGCGCCATCAGTGCGTATGAGAAGTTAATAATAGCCGCCATGACGACTAAGTGTTGGGTAAATATTTGTTTTGTGTTTGCGAGTTATTATGGGTTTATCTGACTAACATCAACTTTAGTTTTCTGTAATTTGGGATATTGTATATTCTTCCCGTTTATGGGAAAAGAAAGATGATAAACGGCTGACAGGAAATAACTCAATATTTTAATGATGAACATTGGCATTTATGCTAAGGTTATTGTCAAGAGTCAGTTATTGTTTTTTGGCTTAAGCAAGTTTTATTAACGAAGCTATTCGCTTATACGTTATGCGCCCTCCCTATGAGGCCATGGCGCAAGGTTGCATATGTTGTATTCTCTTCTTTTTTTGAGGCTATTACTTTCAATGAATTGTTATCCGTATCTTGTTGAATCTAAATAAAAGATCTCTAGACTATTATGTTTGTATTTTACCTTTTTATATGCTCATCCTTAGGTAGGTTACTTCAACTATAATATGTTGTCTAATATTCAAACCAGAGGAGTAGGCACGTTTCTAGTTAATGACATGTATTATTGGTATTGAGGGTGACCGCAGGGACGAGTCCCGCAATAGTTCTTATTGCGTGTGCTGGGCTCCAGTTAGGTTTTGCCCAGTTTTACTTTGCTTTTATACTCACCCAGCACACTCTAAATTTTTTTGATCGCTTATTATTTTATTTTTTTGTATTTGGACACGCCTAGTTAGGCGTAACGGTTCAAAGTGGTGATCAATTCGGTGAATAATACTGTGAACAACGATCAAAAATGCCGAAAAAGGAAGAAAAGAGTAACAGTCAAGTGATATCAGTAATAAGGAATGACGAGAATTTAGATTAAATTAATGTAGTCCCAAGTGACAGAGAAGAAAACAATTAAGGATCTGAAGATAGATTTGAGGAAGAAGTATAAATATTTTTTAAGACCAAGAAAAACAGTTAGACTACCCCCTTGGATGAATGAATATGACATGTCAGCATTATGTGAAGTTAAGGAAGCTCTAGAAAGGAAGAATGGCATGAAGCCATAACAAATTAAATCAAGGCCCATATAAAGAATGATACTTGGAAATTAGTGACAAAACCAAATGGAGAAAATGTAATAAGTTCCAAAATGGTGCTAAAAAGTAAGTATAAACAAAATGGTGATCTTGAGCGGAGAAAAGCACGTCTTGTGGCTCGAGATTCTCACAAAGACCAGGACTCGACTATGGAGAGATGCATGCCCCAGTCGCCAGATTAATCTCTATCAGCTATCTTCTTGTTGTAGCAGTCGAATAAAATAAAAAAATAAATCAACTTGATGTCTCAACAGCTTTCCTTAATGGGCATATAAACGAAATATTATTTATGCAAAATCCAGAATTTCTAGAAACAATCCTATACGACGTCATGTTTGAAGAAAATGCTAATGACGACTCCATCATGTTCAAAAAGGTACATAAAATGCTTTAAGAGCTACGCAAACAAAATGCTGAAAAGCTATGTCATCTTAAGAAGGCGTTGTACGGACTAAAGCAAGCAGGACGCCAATGTTTCTGTAAATTGGATTCCAAACTTTGTAAATTAGGATTCATCCCTTCACAAGATGATCCTTGCATCTAAATTATGATCAGAGGGAGAAAAAAAAAATCTTGTTGCAATTTATGTAGATGATATATTCATGGCATCAAATAGTCAAGAAAAATTGAATCATATAAAGAAGGAAATGTTGAACGAATTTTAAATCAGAGATTTTGTAAATCTCCAATATTGTCTTGGTATAAAATTTGACTGAAAAATGGGACTATTTCAAATTCACGAAATCTCAGAGCGCATCGACCCAAACCTCGATGAGCCAGTGGGCTGGTCCGAGCCTGCAACTACATAAGTTAGGCTATATTTACATTTTACCGCTTAATTTTGAGGATATGATATTTAAAGGTAATGTTTTATGCACCCCCGTCTATCTTTTCACATTCTTGCAATTACAGTAAGTGATGTTATGATGTTAAGTTGTTACTTAATTTTGAAAGAATTATATTTCAAAATACCGTAATTTTTTCGTACCACATCTATATTTTAACATTCTATCTCTTAATCTAACACTTTCACTGACGTTCTCATACACTCTTCCCCTCACACATACACACACACTGTAATAGTATCGGAATCAACCATCCCGCTTTAGGCGTCGATTGTAATACTATCGGAATAAATCACCCCTCTTTGGGCGTCGATTGAAACACTACGGATTAATTCCCTGATACAATAATGCTGTGATGATGTACAGGTTGTCGATAGCTCCGTGATCGAGCGCCTATCATCACTGTACGGAAAAGATACAGTTTAATCAGCTGTCTATAGCTCCGTGGTCGAGCACTAATTAAATCGATAAATTTAATTGAATTAAAGAAAGAACTATTGATGGCTGTTTATTCGCAAACGGTTTATTTAAATGACGTCTTTTAATTACTTATACATGCTCCAATTAAATACTTTATATTAATGCACACTTGTGATAATAATTGTGTTAGACTGTAACTGACTTGTGCGTGTGTATTTCCTGCATGTTAGAGCAACGTGTGTCAAATGCGTGGCTGTCCGAGGCTTGGCTGCTCCTGGGGGTCGTGGTAATGCCTCAAACATACGCACAAACAGTTTATATATGACATATCCCTTGCGTTTTTCTCCCCTTGTCAACAGTGTAAAACTAACTAAAAGAAAGTTTCTTGGTGACAGGTGGTGTGAAGGCTAGCTTCTTATTGGTATAGAGAAGAATTGGGGTCTTTCGCCAAATACTGCGAAGTTGTTCCTTTTAACAGGAAAATAGCGCAGTGGTTATTTTCACAAGAAAGATGGTATAAAAAATATATTTTAAAGGTGTAATTCTTTTCCCAGTATTTCTGAAATGCGCGAGTTTCTTCATGGATGAATCCAAAAAGGATACTCTACACATATTAATTTAAAGAAAAATTTCCTTCATCCATGACTTTTTATATAATTTAGAGTGATCTAAACCAATATCATTATAACACTATAATGCACTCTCATCTAATCGTCTCTTATTCAAAATCCCAATCTTTATCCCTCTCTCTCGCACACACTCTTTACTCTAACATACACTTCCTATTGCACATTATTTTTATAATACTCTCTTTCTTAAGGTGGAAATCGCTAGTGATCTGGTTTGATTTGAATCTGCAGGATGTCACCCAAATACTAGTACTAACTCAGTTTCCTCCTCCTCGATTCACTAACACTTAGACAGGTTGTTGACTTGGAGCCGTCAATGGCATCGACGTTAATATTTACTCTTTTAGTTTGCCCTCCCCTTCCTCCAAACCCAAACACCATTTAAAGCGGCCTACCTGATCAATAAATTCTTAAATAGAGAACCACATTGTGTTATGATATGGAATTATACATCTCAATAATTTATTATTCACACCTTTATTCAAAATTACGATATTTTAAATGAGAGCGGGTACTAAGATATATTTGTGTTAATTTGCAAGGTATGGCAACATCCTCATACGTCTCTGTTTAAAAAGACAACGCCGTTTTGTGAACAGAAACGCACCTAGATGACCACACGTTTTTTCTTTTAGGAAGCTTCGAGAAGGAAATGTCGATGGATAAACCCCTTTAGGGTATGCATCTCATCACTTTCCTTCCTGGCGAGGAGCCGTGTAGGTAGAGTTTATGATATCCTAATCTGTGCTCTAAATCACACGTGTCGTGTTTTATCATGCATATAACGTAATAATCGGACTTTTAAACTAAAATCTACGTGTGAAATATCTAGACAAAAAATGTTATCTACTTAAAATTAAAAAAAAAACTATATATAACACCAGAGCTACTAATTTATAAAATAAGACATTATCCCTATTTAATTATTATAATACAGAAAAGCAAACTTGGACCCAATTCAATCGTTATATCACATGTCACCCAAATGGTGGCGTACACACATTAATATATTAGGTTAGCTCTTTTAAACGTTTCAAGGGTTCGCCTGGATTTGAGACGCTAAAAAATGTCTGCCAGATTAAGTTATAGTTTTTTTATATTCCATTGTCTAGAGTAGTCTTATCTTTGGTTTATTTTTAGATTATACTATTTAACGAGCCGTTTTTAAACACCGATTAAACTATCATGAAGCGACTTAAAAACTAACACAATTCTAGAACTAATATAACATCCCGCTCTTAGGCCAACAATTTGCCAGTATTTTAGATCTGTTAGGAATCGAACGTAAGATCCTTAAGCATATGTGATAATGAATAAGCTGTGTTGAACTATTTATTTTTTGTCAGTGAAAACCTATTACATTCTTTAAGGAGGCTAAATGTAGTGTAAACATTCTGTATCAAAGTATAACTATTCTATTATTATGTAATCAACATAAAGTGTACCCAGAGTAATTTATAAAGTTAAGGTTGTAAATCTTAGTTTTGTAAGTATCCCGTCTGAATCCTGAAATTAGAGTCCCAGATTCTGCTTTTGACAGGAAATGGCATTTGTGATTGTAAACTAGAGTTTGTCTTTGAACCTATTGGGATAGATTACCAATAATCATAACATAAATAAATGACAAGAAAATGTATGTAAAAATGTAGGAACCAGAGACGGAGTAATGAGAATATAACTATAGCTCTGAATATCTTAGCAATTATAGTGTGTTTTATGACTTTTATCATTACGAGGGAGCATTTGTAAAAAAACACAATAATACTAGACAACCCACGAAATCAGGGCTAGATGCTTCCAAAATTCATTGGGATGTTCTTTCTTTATTAAGGCAAATGCGAGTGAAACTTCCTAAAATTCACATTCTTTCTTATACTGAAAGTCATTAGGGCTAAGGGTAAATATAAGAATGAACAAATAAAGACTGAAAGGTAGGTGGAATCATGTCTGATTCGACTCCATTTTATTTTTATTTAATTTACAAATTATCTCATCTAAGGTGTCAAAAATACGTTATAACTATCCCGACCAATCATATTTCAATACAAGTAAATGTCGGTCACATCACTAAAAATTAGATGGTTATATAAAGGTAAATAATCTTATTTAAAACTACATATATGATATGTCCATTTCTAAAGGTGACTTGTCCACAAAAATTAAAAATCGAGTTATTGCTATCACTGGTTTTGTCTTGGGATCATCTATTGACTCACGTATGTTTTACCATTCCAAAACGTATCGAAACCATTAAAAATTGCATTTTAAAATAACTAACATTTCCAAAATGGCCCTTGTCCACAACCAAATATCCAAAATGTTAGCATTTAAAAAAATACCTTATACAGGAAAAAAAGGCAAAAGGTTCCTTGTTCCATATTCTCACCAAGCAAGCTGCTGAAATAAGAGTCGAAACGAACCTTGTCCATTTCTCAAGCAATGTTACATAGTCTTTTAAAGTATATTTTCCTTAGTATTTTGGTTCATTTGAATTGAATAATATATGTCGTGAAGTTGTTAAGATTACAATTTCATTGAAACATAACTTAACGAAAATATATCCGACGATCAGAAAGTCTATCGTTTGCTTGTGAAAAGTGCCTAGTGAGACTAACAATAATATTAGTTGTATTTGACGTATTTTAGTCTCCACTTCAACGAAAGGGTTTATTTATTTATTTGAAAGAACTATTATACAGTTGTTGGCTGAGTAGCTTTGTGTATTATGGAAGAACCTATGCCTACAGCTAGTGGAGAAAGTGAGGTTAAGCAGGTAAGAAGTGCGATACGTTCTTTTTAAAGAAAAGGCAGAAAAAAAAGAGGAATCCAATTTTATGGAAGAAAATTGTGGACAAAAAGAGTAATTATTCTTCGAAGTACCTGCCAAAACCACCTGATTGCCAACACAATCACCGAAACGATTTATATTTCTCACAGCTCGCACTTCAAGATGTGAGTAGGTTCCATTGAAAAATAACTCAAGAAAATGATAACAATATCCAAACCTGAAGAGTACTATCGGATTTTTGAGAAGAATGGGACTGATCTGAATAAAGGGAGGGACTTCAATGTCTTCAACTGGAAAGCAGCAACAGGGGGCATTTTGAAGAAACCTAACCAGTAGCACTTCCACTTTACTTTATGCAAGAGATTCATTATCACCCGGGGAAGCACACCAAAATCATATATTCTTGTTAGAGGGGAAGATTCATACAACACAGATGTGGGAATTTCCAGAGAGATTTGGCGTCCAAACAGGAAGACTTCTGAGATCGATCTACAGCTAGCCAAAATAGGTGTTCCTGCGAAACAAACTAAGAAAGATGATGTAAAAAGGTTACTATGGTGAAGACTGGGAGAATCTACCGGAGTTACAGACATAATCTTCTCAGAGTTGGTCAGAGACTTTGGAGAACTTTCAGAATATGAAAACGATGGACTGATGTATGATCTTGATGTAATGTGTATTAAAAATGAACTTAATAAGCCACTAGCTTACATACAAAGTGTGATTTAAACCTTATTTTATTAAAATACTATGACTCTCTGAACTTAAAGAGTTCTTTAATATTATCAATTTCAAAAGAAGCCTGAATAAATAAAAAGGTTTATCATGTTACATAGTCTTTTAAAGTATATTTTCCTTAGTATTTTGGTTCATTTGAATTGAATAATATATGTCGTGAAGTTGTTAAGATTACAATTTCATTGAAACATAACTTAACGAAAATATATCCGACGATCAGAAAGTCTATCGTTTGCTTGTGAAAAGTGCCTAGTGAGACTAACAATAATATTAGTTGTATTTGACGTATTTTAGTCTCCACTTCAACGAAAGGGTTTATTTATTTATTTGAAAGAACTATTATACAGTTGTTGGCTGAGTAGCTTTGTGTATTATGGAAGAACCTATGCCTACAGCTAGTGGAGAAAGTGAGGTTAAGCAGGTAAGAAGTGCGATACGTTCTTTTTAAAGAAAAGGCAGAAAAAAAAGAGGAATCCAATTTTATGGAAGAAAATTGTGGACAAAAAGAGTAATTATTCTTCGAAGTACCTGCCAAAACCACCTGATTGCCAACACAATCACCGAAACGATTTATATTTCTCACAGCTCGCACTTCAAGATGTGAGTAGGTTCCATTGAAAAATAACTCAAGAAAATGATAACAATATCCAAACCTGAAGAGTACTATCGGATTTTTGAGAAGAATGGGACTGATCTGAATAAAGGGAGGGACTTCAATGTCTTCAACTGGAAAGCAGCAACAGGGGGCATTTTGAAGAAACCTAACCAGTAGCACTTCCACTTTACTTTATGCAAGAGATTCATTATCACCCGGGGAAGCACACCAAAATCATATATTCTTGTTAGAGGGGAAGATTCATACAACACAGATGTGGGAATTTCCAGAGAGATTTGGCGTCCAAACAGGAAGACTTCTGAGATCGATCTACAGCTAGCCAAAATAGGTGTTCCTGCGAAACAAACTAAGAAAGATGATGTAAAAAGGTTACTATGGTGAAGACTGGGAGAATCTACCGGAGTTACAGACATAATCTTCTCAGAGTTGGTCAGAGACTTTGGAGAACTTTCAGAATATGAAAACGATGGACTGATGTATGATCTTGATGTAATGTGTATTAAAAATGAACTTAATAAGCCACTAGCTTACATACAAAGTGTGATTTAAACCTTATTTTATTAAAATACTATGACTCTCTGAACTTAAAGAGTTCTTTAATATTATCAATTTCAAAAGAAGCCTGAATAAATAAAAAGGTTTATCAAACTTTTTATTCACATTCATGCAAATGCCTAAAAATACTCTTGTACTTATTTGTGTTTTTTTACAAGTCTTACTATGAAATAATGTCAAAAAATATAAAGGTCCCTTGTCCATTTTAAACAGTTCCAAAATGGCCCTTGTCCATCATGCGATTCCACATGGCACCTTGTCTAAGATATTTTCATTTTTTTAAAGAAGAATCCACGGTTTCTGAAAGCTGTTATTCATCACAAATAATTAAATGAATAGCAGTAATAAGTATACAAACATTCATTGACTTAAATTGTGAAATAAGTTCTATAAATATTTTTTGCTGTTTCCCAAAATTCACTAGGTTCGGAAAAGTCACCCTTTGGAAATGGACGCCTCATATATAATATTAAATTACCGGTTTTTTCGACTAAATGAATGTAGTTTTCAATTATATTAGCTACATTGTATTAAGATTTTGTTTTAATATTTAATTTAAATAATAAATTAAATCAGAGATAAGCGGGTTCCATTTCTTAGGTTATAAAGTTATGTGGGTTTAAGGGTTCGAAGACCTGAGCACACTTATTGGGTACAATATGATTTTATGATTATTACTCTTTACAAAGAATTTGAATACCACATGGTTTAAAAAGTCCAATTCACCCAAGGATTTAATCAGGGAAAGAGGAACCTAAAATTTGTTAAAGCTATTATTTCTGTAACTCTTCTCCATTCGAAATTTTATGGACATACATTAGATGTAACAAGGCATACATGTGGAGTGATGAGTCATGGAGATTGCCCATTTATATAATAAATATATATATATATATATAATCTAATAATATTTTAAAATTCTATGTTGGTAAGTAAAAAGAAGTAAATGGTATGTTCTATTTATCTAGAAATAGTCAGGGGAAATTATTTTTAGTACATTCAGACAGGATTCATAAACCCAACTGTTCTGTCATGCCAAGATCTACTGTCTTCGATACATCTTGCCAGGAATTAAAAAAGGCTAAAGCCCTCTCCTTATAACTAACCAATTAAATGAGCTTGGAATTAAAACTAAGGGGTCATTGATGTGGTAATTAATATTATAAATTTTATTATTCAAATTTAATTTAAAAGTTATTTATCAATTGGAAACAAAATAAAGAAATGATATTGGGTGAAAATGAATCAGAAGTATTGTAATCCAAGCTCTAAAATATAGAGGTATCCAATACATAACAATAAACAAAACCTACAGTTAAAGAAAAAAAAATACATAAAAATAACTAGGAGCGCGTATAGTGAATATCCTAAAATTGTGAGTTATAAAGTGCTGGACATTCAACATGTCCCCAGCGCACGCATCTCACTCTTATGAGTAGCGGTAAAATACGGTCCACCTTCACAGGTTGCATAAAATCATATATATAAAAAAAGTGAAGGCTAACCAAAAGAGTATATTTGGACAGTGCGCTTTTTTAGACATAGGGATAATATGGCGTAACTATGCTATAGAATAATTTCAAGTCTTAAAATCTTTTAGGTTTCATTTTATGCTAAACTTTATTAAATAACAAGCATATAATTGAAGAGCATTCAATAGTTCTTTTTATATATCATTGTTGTAAGTCACAAAAGCATTATCAACATAAATAAATACTAACCAATAAAAACATTGTTCCATAAATATTTACTCTTTTCCTTCTAATCATTATGTTATTTATGATTATGTACCTTAAATATATTACGAAAATATTAATATTAATAGACTTGAATATGATCATACATAATACAGTAGACGATCTTTCCTAACTAACGTATTTATGTACCTGTTGTATTATTATTATTATTAGCACCGCGTCTTACTACCCGTTCGGTTTATACGCACTTACGCTAATGTGTGATGGTAGGGTGATTGTGAATGGCATTCCTCACATTCACAAGATGTCTTGTCAGAGGTGAAGGAAGGGTTTGGTAATCAGATAAATCTTTGCCGGGACCGAGGATTCTACCTGTTGTAAAAAGGCAACATAACAGTTTTAGTCGCATCAAATATACCTAGTGTCGCTACCATTTAACATGTAGGTACGCTAAAAACCTAATTGCAGAACTCAAAATTACCTTAACATATGTCATAAACAAGGCTAATAGTACAATTATAAATATCGAGAATATTCTCTAACTTTATTCTTTTTTTAAGCTTACGTTACTTTTTTGACACAAAGAGATTGACAACGCTATTATAAAAGTTACCATCGAGAACCTAGTTAAAAAATATAAAGTTAAGTTTATATATATATTACTCCAGTGCAAGATTCCCTTCTACCAATACTGAACATCTCGGCATCATATTTCTACACTTTCCCACCTTAATGTTGCCAACCTAAAATGCAACGCTATTTGCAATTGAGACGAAATAAAGTTAATTTTGAAATGTATAACATTATAACATTATGGATAATATTGAAAAGTTCTNTTTGCAATTGAGACGAAATAAAGTTAATTTTGAAATGTATAACATTATAACATTATGGATAATATTGAAAAGTTCTGATCTAATAAAACTCTCCTATTTTGATATTTACTATACTCATCCAACCACAATACTACAAAAAATTAAAGTTAACTTTGTTAAGTATAAAGTTCGCGCATAGCGCCTAATATCAATAACACAGAAAATTTCTGACATAACAATACTCTCATTTTAAAGTAAATCAAAGGCGAAGTTTTATGCTAGTAATTTATAATTTAATTTTATAGATAAAGACCAAAAAAGAATTTTAAAAAGTTCCAATAATTTACCCTTACATTATCTTAATATGTCCATTACGCCGACGCTTAGTCCACATGGTCTCAGCAACGTCCGAGTGTGACGTGTTCTTCAACGGATGGTCTTTAATATGGTGCACACTCGTCGAACAGGAGAGGCACAGGTGAGGGGGGTGCGCGCGGCAGAAGAACATTCTCCATTATTCCGGCAAAGACTGGCAGATTACCCTCTTCTTCTTGTCTTTTCTTTTGGGCGGATTGAGCATGGTAGAGGTGGTGGTGGTCTCTAGCGGCGACATGCGGCACTAGGCTTCTTGTTGACAGTTGCTCGCGTGTTTTATGTGGTTGTTTTTTTGTTTTTTCGAGGTGCTTAGCCAGGTCGGTGATATAGATTAAGTGATGTTTATGCTTGACTGGCCCCCTTCTGTTAACTTGGAGCAATAATTGCTACAGTATGTATTGTACTCGCATTAGCATGAGAAGAGGGTGGGAAAATATTTGATAAATACCCCCCTCAATATATCTAATTGGGATTCAAACCTCGTACTCCCGGGCACCAACAGTCCAATCTATTGCTAGAGTGATGCCTTAGATCATGCAGCCACTGAGCTGGTATTGATGTGTTGGAGTAGTTGAAGTTAAAGAAAAAATACTGTAAGGTAGCCCAAGTAAAAAAATGAAGCATATAAAAGCAAGGATGCGAGTGAGTGGATAATCATGGTGGAAATTTAGAGGGAGCTGGAGACATTTTACTAAGACGAACCCATTTATAAAATTTTAACTAAAGAATCCCAGTAGCTTTGAACCCTCTCTACCTTATATTCCTACAAATAACATTCATCTTCAATCAAATAAATGTATTTTTATGGAAAAAGAGTAAGAAGAGGCGTTAAAAGTAAAGAAAAAATGTAAAGGTGAGTTAAGTGGCAAGATTTCAGAGAATAATGTGTTTGTTTATAGCACAGAGTTTCATTTAGTTCGAGCTGTCGTGATGTCACCTCCAGACGCCGCCATTGTTGTGTTGTGCAGCGCGGCTTGGAGGGTTGGTGGTTCGATCTCGATAACTTGTGATAGGAGAGTTGTGCGGACTAGATTGTGGCTTTCTTGTATAATACCGGAATCTGAGTACCGTGGAAATACGTTGCCAGGTAGAGGTGGTTATTTGAGCCAGGTGGTGCATCTAGGGCCTTGCGGTCGAGAAGGTGGGCACAGGACAAATGGTAGCGGATAGGATTGTAGTTAAATACATATATACTATAATTATAGTTTCCTATGTTCATAAATGCAGTTAATTTAAGCCTGAGGGATCGTGGACAACCATTATATCCGACACCTTATACATATGAGGGAATTCAGGTTTGAGACTTATTGTAAGATATTTTGAATAATTTGCTCTAAATATTATTACAAGATAAATAATTAAATGCCTATTTTAATTAAGAATATTTTTATTGTTAAGTAAGCCCAGAACATGTTTAATTAATCTTAGAATTAGCTATATTGTAAGAAGTCTAAATGAATCAATTAACACAAAACTTAAACAAATTTCTGACATTTTCAAGATAGAAAAAAACTTTTACACAAAATAGTTATTTATCAAATTTACAAAATATTGTTTATTTCTATGATTTATTGATACATGATACTAAATTTGTACTGAAATTAATAATATATTCCATATTTTTTTCAAATAATCTAAGAATTTATAATAATATTTGTTTCAGAAACATTCATATATATATATATATATATAAGAAAATTGTAATCAAAAATATGTTAAGGAGTTCATTATGTCTATTCTTGAGACGGTCTAAGGGAAGTTTGTGAAAATGGTTACTGCCACTAGATTATTTATATTTTAAAAAATGAGGTTGGAAGGGCTCTAAAATTATTGGAGGCCATGTTATTTAAGAAATGGAAAAGCCATGACTATAACTAATATATGTTTACAGATTGTTGTTTATTTAGAAACACTTGATACGAATATAACAAGTGCGGGTATTTGCTAACCATGAACAAGTAGATGAGTTTTAAGAGTGTGCTTCTTTTTGAAACACTTGCCACAAACTTCACATATGAGGTCTGTATTCACTATTTCTAAGATAATGGAATTTAAGGAAGATCTTTAGTTTGAAACACATGCCACAAACATCACATTTGTAAGGTCTGTGTTCACCATGATTAGCGAGATGTGTTTTAAGGTTGCTATTTCGTTTGAAACTCTCCCCACAAACATCACATTTGTGAGGTCTGTGTTCACCATGAGTAGCGAGATGTGTTTTAAGGTTGCTATTTCGTTTGAAACACTCCCCACATACATCACATTTGTGAGGTCTGTGTTCACCATGACTAACGAGATGAGATTTAAGAGCGCCCTTTACTTTAAAACATTTGGCACAAAAGTCACATATGTGAGGTCTTTGTTCACTATGACTGAGGAGATGATATTTAAGGATGCTTTTTAGTTTGAAACACTTACCACAAACATCACATTTGTGAGGTCTGTGTTCACCATGACCAATGAGATGAATTTTAAGAGTGCCCTTTTTTTTAAAACATTTGGCACAAAAATCACATTTGTGAGGTCTGTGTTCACCATGAGCAACTATGTGTGTTTTAAGGCTGTCCTTAGTTTTGAAATTCTTGCTACACACATCACATTTGTAAGGTCTTCGTTCACTTTCAGTAAGCAATTGGGATTTAATGTTATTTTTAGTACATGACTTTCTATAATTATGACACTTGTCATTTCCTCTATCCTTTTGATAACGATTGGGCTCATTGTTTAAAAAAGTATTGTCCTTTATTTTGTCATACATAAAAATCCTTTTACTAATTTCATTGATGAAGTTTTGTCTAAGCCCTAATTTGTTATTTTCGCTAACATCAATAGAACTTTCATCAAAGCACAGTTCTTCTTTAAAACCAAGTTCTTCACACACATCACTGCCTGGTTTTATAATAGAATGAAGTACGGATCCAATGGTACTCTCCAGTTTAAGTTGATTTTCGTGGTAATCTGGTTCATTCTGTAATCAATATAAATAGGTCCACAACTATTTATTTATAAAAATTGATTCAAAAACATTTTAAAATATTATTTTGAATTTAGATTGTGAAAGGAAAATAATACATAGAAAATACAGTGATTGAGAATGTTCAACCCATATTATATTGGGATTTATAAAATAGCTTAATTTTATTGAATAAGCAATAAAATGAAAAAAAAAAAGTTTTTTAAATAAGCCAATTTATCTAGTATAAAATAAATTTCTTGAAATAATGTAATTTTCTTGCTTTTCGATCTCTTTGCCTATTCTAAATTAAAGAATATTGAAATTATTTTCAATTTTCTTTATATGTTAGTTTTATTCCATTTATAATATTGCAGACAGAAGCATATACAGTTCTTTTTTTATTCATGATTCAGTCACAGTAAGTCATCTGTTTATTAACACAACCCACCCAGCACCCACTCTTTATACCAAACCAACCTCTCCAATTCTCAAATGTTGCACAATGTGAGTTGACACATGCAGTTATAAACGTTCAGGCATGCAGGCAGGCATGAGAGTAGTTGCTAGTTAAAAGGACCGCAATGCATACACATTAATACTAAGGTTACACAAATAAATTATAGCCTTATTGAGTAAATAATGAATATTGATTTTTACTCATATTCTATATGTTATAAAAAACAAAGTCCACTATTTCAATCAATATTATATTTTGATATAATGTAATGTTAGGTGTTGATTTTTTTTCTAATATTATTTGTAAAAATTAAAATGTGATTTTACACCTAGTTTACATAGTCTATGTAATTAGGTGTACTTTTTGAATAAAATTGTGATTTCAGTTATAGGCGCTTCAGAGGTAATTGTGTTTTTTCTCAATATTTGAATTTAAAATCTATTTATCATTGTTATATGTAATTCGAAAGGTTCCTGAGAGGATTTAAGTGTCCCATCTATTTGTAAATTAAAATATATTTATAATCTATAAACAAAAGATAAACAGGGACTTCTAATTCTATGGTAAATATATCACTAACAGGTAATCAAAATATATACAGTTAGTAAAATGATCTTCCTTGAATCCATATTAATGTACTTTTACATGTAATCATTTTAATCTACCATCCCTACATTAGGGACAGAGTAGTTATAAAACAAAAATATATTTATTAGCCACAAAGTAAAATAATGAAATGATAATATAAAATTAGAAATACCATTTAACTATTATCTTGGAAGGTGTGTTTATAGAGGTAAGCCTGTTGACCTGGAAGATTCAATGTTACACACAATTCACATATTAATAGAACTCTAGTGCAAAACAAAGCTACACACCAACTGCGGTCAAACAAACTGTTATTACACTTTGACATGTGGTAGTTCGTAGCTCTCACAGCAGCATGTGATTGTTTCTTTATACACAATGAAAATTAACTTTGTGGGGGTGTAACAAAGTTAAATTTTACTCACAAAAATATTTAAAGTATATTTGAGATAATATATTAAAAACGGCTTTCACACACCAACAGTCTTAAATATAAATAAATAAGGTATGGTAAAACATTTCTTAAGAAGAAAGCGTACGATTGGGTGAGA
>CABFVX010009453.1:0-10009 GCA_902151425.1 Timema shepardi
TACACGTCTTGTCAGAGGTGAAGGAAGGGTTTGGTAATCAGATAAATCTGTGCCGGGACCGAGGATTGAACCCCGGCCGCCAGCATGAAGTCTGACACCTTACCCCTAGACCGCCTGATCACCCCTATGCACTAAAGAAATACTTTAAAGAACGGTAGTCTAGTCTGATTATATCCATTTTGGAACCCATTATCGGTGGTCGTACGGTCTAAGGCGTCAATCTCTTGTCAGGCTTAATTGCCGGTGATGGAGAAATTGGAGTTTGAATATCGGTCATGTATACTGAGGGTGATTTTTCCTAAAGGATTTTCCTATCCTCTTCCACGCAAATGTAGGTACACTTGCCTTAAATGTAACCTTTCTCAACCCTAGCATACTAACGTAGCTTGCACATTTTACCCGAATGTGACGTGCGATGTGGTCCTAAAACAAATTCAAAGAAACCCGCTTCGGTGGCCACATGGTCTAAGGTGTCACTTTCGAAGTAGACTAGACTGCAGATGACGGGGAGATCGTGTTTCAAACCAGGTAGGCTGTACTTAGGAGGGTTTTTCTAAATGGTTTTCCACTCTCTCCGTGCAAATGCGGGGACACTTTCTCTAAATTCAATCTCATATATCCCTAATCAATTATCGTAGTTAATACAGACGTATAACCCCTAAAAGAATTTTTTTAAAGATTTTTTTTAAATTCGCTTTAAAAGTGTAAATATTTACCGCTTTATAAAGTTGTAGGATTACATTTAATTTTTTCCGCCAACTATCATATGTTCCTGTCTTTAATTTTTCAAAATTTGTGTTGTTAAAAAAAATAGTTTAACATCATTTATCAATATTTCGGGCTACCCAAACTCCACTTTCATGCAAAATAGAACCAATCTAGATTTTAAATATTGCTTTTGAAGCACTAAATTTCCTCATTACCTTAGTATAGTGTTTACTGGGTGTTCATGTTACGTAATAATATTATACATCTATTTAGCTCTAGTTTGTCTATACAATTACTTGTGTGTATTTTTATGTGTACTATTTGTTTATCTTATATTGTAATCTTTGGCCAGGTTAAGGAAAGGCGGTTACCTAACTTCACCATTAAAGTCGATAATTATAGTTATTATTAATTCCTTAGTTCGATACTATAGCTAAGTCGATAGGTCTAGCTATTGGTCTTAAGATTCCTAGTACAAGTACTAACGAGGTCAAATTTTTTTAAAAACCAAATTGGGGCCTCTTCTTTCACAGTGATGGAGGACTGGGTTTTGGATCTGTTCTAGGATTAAGTTTGTAGGTGGCGTGCTGATAATATCATCGGTCGGTTCGGAGAGTACACGTTTGATACCGTAAATAAATATATAACTTTAGATGGTGAACGAGATTGACCTTTCCGACAAGGAGTTGTGAATGTCCATTTGACTCTGAGACTTACGATAAGTACGACCTATTCGCTAGACAGAAAACTGTGGCAGGGCACTAGTGTGTAAAGACTTCGCGCGCGTATCGATTAGCAATGCCTCCTCCATTCAGTAGTGGAGCTGGTGGGGGTGGAAAGGGGGGAGGAGGCGCAGGAGGTTTTCCGGGGAGTGATTTGGGGGCGTAAAGTTAAGGTGGGAGTGTAGGAACGCGAGCTAAGTCCAGTGTTATTGCAGTTTTTCTAGTAAACCATTTTTTTTTGCCAAAATAAATCAAATATTGCTCCAGTAGAAAAAAAACAGTTATTTTTTCTCTATATGAGGATATTAACAGTTGTTGAATATCTGGCATGAGCATAACAGCATTTGATGACAAACTTTCTAAATGAAGAGAAAAAGTTGTCATTAAATTCTAAGACACCCTTGACAGATATTCAACAACTGTTGATGTCACCACGTGAAGAAAATTAAACTCTCTGTTTCTTCTTCTTCCTATTCTGTGGATCTGTCCTTAAACAGGGATCAACTTGATGGCTTCCATTTTCCTCTGTCCTGAGCATCTTCTTTCATCCTTTTGTAGCTTGTTCCTTTCTTTAAATCTATTAGCATTTCAAATAATCTTTCGATTTTCCCCCTCTATCTACCAACCCTCCACGACCCTCTTCATTAAACAATCCCTACGTGGTGTGTGGCCCAACCAAAAGGCTTTACTCTTCTGTATCATCCCTATTAGGCTCCTCTCTTCTCCTACCCTCCTCAACCCGCTACCCTCATCCTGTCCATCCAATTCACCTTCTCCAATCTTAAGCCTAATACGTACTTGGAAAAATTGTTTGACGGTTAGCAAACTTGGGAATGAAAATGCTTGCAAACTGTTAAAAACCTTGTTCAGCGTCCATACTACAACGACGAAACATTATTTCCCGTCCAGAGTTCAGTTGAATGAAAGATGTATGCCGAGGAGGAGGCTGCTATTGATTGTGCTTAGAAAAAAAGTATGCCCTCTTCGAAATCGCACACGAAGGACCTTTAACTTTTTTTTCCACTTCGTTCGAACCGAGTACTTTTCACCTATTTCATTTTAAATATCCTGTTTTTTACGCGATTTTTATAGTCCTTGGATGTCACATTCCACAACAATGTGTTTGTGTGACATATTTCTTGTAAACTCTAGTGTCTTTTCGGTCAACCACGACATGACAAATGACAAACCAAGAACTGATGTAATCTCTGTGAACAGCAGAAGAAAACTGGTCCACGTTGTTTGTTGCCGGGAATGTTGGCAAACACGCCATACAAGCAAACATGATTTCTTATAACCCATTTGAAATGGATGGCAAGAAAAATGTTTCCTCCTTGGAAAACACGACTGTTTGTTTGCAAACTGTTCACAAGCAATATTTCCAGCGAATTGTTTGTAAACTGTTTGCAAGCAATGTTTCCTCCTTGGAAAACACGACTGTTTGTTTGCAAACTGTTCACAAGCAATATTTCCAGCTAATTGTTTGTAAACTGTTCGCAAGCAATGTTTCCAGGGAATTGTTTGCAAACTGTTCGCAAGCAATGTTTCCAGGGAATTGTTTGTAAACTGTTCGCAAGTAATGTTTCCATGGAATCGTTTGTAAACTGTTCGCAAGCAATGTTTCTAGGGAATTGTTTGTAAACTGTTTGCAAGCAATGTTTCCTCCTTGGAAAACACGACTGTTTGTTTGCAAACTGTTCACAAGCAATATTTCCAGCTAATTGTTTGTAAACTGTTCGCAAGCAATGTTTCCAGGGAATTGTTTGCAAACTGTTCGCAAGCAATGTTTCCAGGGAATTGTTTGTAAACTGTTCGCAAGTAATGTTTCCATGGAATCGTTTGTAAACTGTTCGCAAGCAATGTTTCTAGGGAATTGTTTGTAAACTGTTTGCAAGCAATGTTTCTAGGGAATTGTTTGTAAACTGTTTGCAAGCTATGTTTCCAGGGAATTGTTTGTAAACTGTTCGCAAGCAATGTTTCCATGGAATTGTTTGTAAACTGTTCGCAAGCAATGTTTCTAGGGAATTGTTTGTAAACTGTTTGCAAGCAATGTTTCCAGGGAATTGTTTGTAAACTGTTCGCAAGCAATGTTTCCATGGAACTGTTTGCAAGCAATGTTTCTAGGGAATTGTTTGTAAACTGTTTGCAAGCAATGTTTCCAGGGAATTGTTTGTAAACTGTTCGCAAGCAATATTTCCATGGGACTGTTTGCAAGCAATGTTTCTAGGGAATTGTTTGTAAACTGTTCGCAAGCAATATTTCCATGGAACTGTTTGCAAGCAATGTTTCTAGGGAATTGTTTGTAAACTGTTCGCAAGCAATGTTTCCATGGAATCGTTTGTAAATTGTTTGCAAGCAATGTTTCTAGGGAATTGTTTTTAAACTGTTCGCAAGCAATGTTTCTAGGGTTTTGTTTGTAAACTGTTTGCAAGACCCCACCCCACTAGCCCTTAATTGGCTCATTGTTCGCGTTAATTAATCTATTGTGTGGGCCAGAAACTGCATATCCGTATTACTAATGTTTCCATGGAATCGTTTGTAAACTGTTTGCAAGCAATGTTTCTAGGGAATTGTTTTTAAATTGTTCGCAAGCAATGTTTCTAGGGTTTTGTTTGTAAACTGTTTGCAAGCAATGTTTCTAGGGAATTGGTTGTAAACTGTTTACAAGCTATGTTTCCAGGGAACTGTTTGTAAACTGTTCGCAAGCAATATTTCCAAGGAAATTGTTTGTGAACTGTTTGCAAGCAATGTTTCTAGAGAATTGTTTGTAAACTGTTTGCAAGCAATGTTTCTAGGGAATTGTTTTTAAACTGTTTGCAATCAATGTTTCCAGGGAATTGTTTGTAAACTGTTCGCAAGCAATGTTTCCAGGGAATTGTTTGTAAACTGTTCGCAAGCAATGTTTCCATGGAATTGTTTGTAAACTGTTCGCAAGCAATGTTTCCATGGAATTGTTTGTAAACTGTTTGCAAGCAATGTTTCTAGGGAATTGTTTTTAAACTGTTCGCAAGCAATGTTTCTAGGGTTTTGTTTGTAAACTGTTTGCAAGACAATGTTTCTAGAGAATTGTTTGTAAACTGTTTGCAAGCAATGTTTCCAGGTAATTGTTTGTAAACGGTTTGCAAGCAATGTTTCTAGGGAATTGTTTGTAAACTGTTTGCAAGCAATGTTTCCAGGGAATGGTTTCCTATTACATACTACGCTTTTGTACTGGAGCGATATATTTTTTTTTGTGTCAATAAAAGTTTCGCCATGAAAACTGCAAAAACACTGCCCTTTTCTCGCGTTCCCAACACTCTCACTTTAAGGGGGTTTGTTTGGACGCTAGACAGACTATTAATGGAATAAAGCCATTATTTTTCAAAATTTACTTTGGTCTGCCAGTTTCCCCGAGGTTACGTTCTATTCACCACATTGCCTGTGACGACTTCGACAGCTGAAATATTGTTTTCAAAACTGAAGCTAATTAAGAGCTAGCCTAGAACTACACTGTCACAAGAGCCTTGTACTGCACTTTTATTTGACGAGTATTGGAAGCAAGACAACTCGGGAAACAGATTTTAATCTGAATATCGATTCATGTGTTGCTTCAAAGTCCCAAAGAAAGAAGTTTTAGTTTGTTTTTTTGTTGTAAAAGGATATTTAATTCTCTTTTATAGATTCAATGTTAATATATTGCACAGTTATATTTTATTATACATTTTGATTTACTTATTGCAGATATTTATTCCAATTCGATCTTTTTTGATTATTTTCTACAAACTGTTGCTTATTAAGTAGACATCTGAGAGAAAAATAAATTTAAAACATTAATTACGTATTTAACCGTGTATATACAGTAGCCCCATGGCTTCTTTGGTGCTGACTGACAGCTAAAAGCTTTGAAAAGTTACCAGACCAAATTATGTATCCCTACACCAAACCATATGATCTGCAAAAACATGTGTTTAGCAGCTGTCACTTCTGACAGTCAACATTTAGTTATATGTCTAAATGTTGACTGTCAGATGTCAGCTGTGAGCTGTCAGTCAGCACCAAAGAGGTCATGGGGCTACTGTATTTATGTATAAAATTAATAAATAACGCTCTACATTTTTTTTAAGTGGAAGTTTCTTAATAATGAAGTGGCATTTTAACATGAGGGCAAAGTGGTGGGTGGACCTTGGTTAGGGGAGGGGGGGTGTTGAAACTAAAACAAACTCCGCCATCTATTCAAACGTATAGATGCCAATAGGCGTGTTTTGAGTCTGTCCGCTGGCAAGATCGGTGTCATACCCTNCCCGGGCGTCTCTTGTTGGTCTGTATCGATCTGTCCGGCGTCGTGTTGTGTTTCGCGTGACCTCGCCTCACGCAACTTGCATCACGTTTTCTACCGACGTTTAAATGGGGCATGACGGAAAGGATTGAAAGCCATACAAATAATAATAATATTATAATGGAAGGATTTGTTTTATCACCGCGTCTAACTACCTGTTCAGGTTATACGCATTTATACTAATTACGGCAAAGGTTAAGGAATGGTGAAGGCTGAATTTAGAGAAAGTGTACTCGCATTCGCGCGGAGGGAGAGTGGAAACCCATTTAAGGGAAAACCACCCACAATACACCTGACTGGGATTTGAACCCCGATCCGCCCATCATTGACAGTATAGTCTCTTACGTGATTGACGCCTTGTATCAGCTATTCTCATACTGTCCGGTTTTTTGAGAGACACGTGTGAATTGCAGCCCACTCACTTAAGAGAGAGAGAGGTACGAGTTGCGTCCACCTAATTAACAGTGTGCTTCCTATCATGCTGTCTTAAATTTCAGAAAGAAGCTATCATTGTCTCATGTCGACATCCCTCATAATATCCAAACTTCCTATATTCTTGCCGTTCAATGCTCTTGGCAAAAATGTTAAGGTTTGTTAGGTTAGGTTAGGTTAGGTTATTTTAGGTTTGGCCAACAGCCCGGGCCGTAATTTCTACGTGGCTTTAAAAATGCGGGGCTGCAATTCAACTGTCTCCTTAGAGGTAAACAACTCGTGCAGCTGCAACTCACCCGCAGCCCGCACAAGGGACCACAGGAAAAATAATGGTATGAAACAATCGTACTAATTATTTTTTCAAATAATCTATTATGATTTGAGACTAAGATTTCAAAAATAAGTACTCAGTAATCTACCCTCAAATGATCCTTATTATACTTCTCAGATATCTATTTTAAACACAATCGTTATTTCAATTTTTAAAATTGCACATCAACCAACATTAAATTATTCTTTATCTGATGGCTTCAATCAAAATCAAACCCACACCCCGAGGAGAAACATAACAGTTTTTTGGGTTCTTATGTGGCACACACAACGTAAATATTCATCATAATATATAGGTCAAAGTTTTTCACTGTTAGTTAAAATATTTTTTCTGTTTATTAGGAAGTAAAAAGGGAAATAAATCAAAAGCGTACAATATTGACAGGCTGAGGGGACGGCCAGTCTGGGCGAGCGACTAAAATATAAAATAGAACACATTGGTTGTAATGAGAGGTGGCCAGACTGGAGCGAACAAGCGACTAAAATATAAAATAGAACACATTGGTTGTAATGAGAGGTGGCCAGACTGGAGCGAGCGAGCGACTGAGCGTGCGCGCTTGAACGATAGACTGATTATATCTTTCAAACGCGCGCGCTCGAGCCGGTACTGTCTAGTTTACAGGCGCTTGGCAATATTATTGTATGTTGGTTCATTAAGTGCTAGGAAAACTTCTCATTTTTACATTTTTATAGTTATCGATAGGCTTAGTACACTTGCTACTAACGGCCTAATTTAATTGGTAAGATCATAAACCATACCTATGTATATATATGTATGTATGTATAAAACTGATATGTTAAAATACTTCAATATTATAATCAAAGTAGGCCTTTACAAATAAGAATCACCATTAGCGTGGAGAGATAATGAGAAAACCACAACAATAAATCACTTGTCAAAAACCACCTTCAGTTCATTGAGCCAAGATTCGAACCTTTGCCTCCTTACCAACAACTATCGATAGCTATCTGCTAATCACGCACTCGCTCTCACGCTCGCCAGACTCCGCTCAAGCTTATCCCCCACTAAGACGCGCCGCGCGGAACTGCCTTGTGGAATTTCCGTGTCGGAACCCTCGAGGTTTCTTGAGAAGAATTATCGCCGCGGCGCGCCTGAGGGGGCGCGGGTTGTGGAAGGAATCGCTGTAGAAATACGCGCTCGTGTCATTTCGACACCATTCAGATGCGTTGCCTTAGTGCTGTTATGTGTAGAACTTCAACACATTATTTTTATTTAGCCCCACGTCTTACTACCCGTTCGGATTATACGCTTATGTAATAACTACTCTAGTGGCTTAGGGATTAGGAAGATTGTATTTAGAGGAAGTGAACCCGTATTTGTATGCAAGGAGAGTGGAAACCCATTTAGGAAAAGCCACCCCCAGTTAACCCGAGTGAGATTCGAACCTCGATCTCCCCGTCTTTGGCAATCTAGTCCAACACGATATTAGACCACGTGACCACCGAAGCGGATTATTCTTACTGTTGATTTTGATCATTAAAATGCACATTAGATTGAGGTAGAGTTTTATATAACTACCAGTGAAGTCGAAAAGCATGTTTTTCTTGTGTTTTTCCTATTAGCATTTGACCAAATTAAATTTATCAATTTCAAAAACTTAACTTGGCAAAAAATAATCATCACTTCTCAAATAAAACTTATGTGCTAACGAATTTGGCCATTTAAGCTGATTTTAAAGTACTGTACACAACTTAATGTAAAATCTATTATAGAGTTTATTAGATTCTCAGAATGAATGACGAAGAGGTGGTATTAAATTGCGAATTCTTCTATCTGCTCTTGATTTTAGTTTTAATACTATTCCAACCTATATAACCTATCTCATCCCAATTACCACGATAATTTAGTGAATGTTTCACACGGTGGTTCCGCGCGGCGCGTTACATGGGCGGACCTCCGGTAGAAAGCGCACACATTGTCCACGTGGTGCGGTGGTTCGGTGAGGCTCCGCGCGGCGCGTTACATGGGCGGACCTCCGGTAGAAAGCGCACACAATGTCCACGCGGTGCGGTGGTTCGGCGAGGCTCCGCGCGGCGCGTTACATGGGCGGACCTCCGGTAGAAAGCGCACACAATGTCCACGCGGTGCCTGGTTCGGCGAGTCTCCGCGCGGCGCGTCTTAGTAGGCGACTAGCTTAAGTCAACTATACTTTGTTCCACAAGTAAGGTTCAATATTTATAGGAAATTTACTACATTAATAGTGTTTTTTTTAATTAATAATCTCTATCAACATTGTTAGATAAGGTTCTTCCTATAAAAATTGGACAATAAAATATACATCTGAAACAAGTCTTTCCTGCTTGATAAACACTTTCAATAGAAAATGTCCTGCTTTCACAAGTGACAATATTAAGGTTGGGTGGAGAGGGGGTTACCACGTTTGCATCGATTATTATTATTACTATTAGTAGCACCGCGTTTTACTACCCGTTCGGGTTATACGCACTTAAGCTAATGTGTAATGGTAGGGTGATTGTAAGATGAAATGAGGGACCTACAGTTTAACGTGGAATCCGAACCACGGTGGAGGCCTGGCATTCCCCACATTCACAAGATGTCTTGTCAGAGGTGAAGGAAGGGTTTGGCAATCAGATAAATCTGTGCCGGGACCGAGGATTGAACCCCGGCCGCCAGCATAGGAGTCTGACACCTTACCCCTAGACCGCCAGGTCACCGTTTGCATCGAGCGCTTATCCAGTGGTCCCCTATTGATAAAAAGTTTTAGAGCGTCACACTAACAGTAGACTAGAAGGGGAGATCGAGGATCGAATCCTGGTCGGGTGTAACAACGATGGTTTTCCACTCCACCTAAATACCGATGCGTTTCCTCTATATTCAACCTACTTCACCCCTAATACAGTAGCCCCATGACTTATTTGGTGCTGACTGACAGTTGACGGCTTTGAAAAGCTACCAGACCAAATTATGTATCCCTACGCCGAACTATATGATTTGCAAAAACATGTGTTTAGCAGCTATAACTTATGATAGTCAAAATTTAGGTATATACCTAAATGTTGACTGTCAGAAGTCAGCGGTGAGTGGTCAGTCAGCACCAAAGAAGCCACGAGGCTACTGTACATTAGCGTCATTAGTATATAATACGAATAACCCGAACAGGTAATAAGACGTGGTAATACAAAATGTGTATATAGACCCAAACAAATATGTTTGTATTTCTTTAATTAAAGGTTCTTTCTAGCAAAATCCTACTAGATATAGAGCTCCCCTCTGTATGCTACCAGCGTAAAAACCGAGGGGTCAGTATTTTTAGTAATCTTTCTCTTCTCTCACCCTAAGATTTATAGCAACTATTTTTACCCCTTAAGGAATAAGGTAACTGATATTATCTGCCGATTTATTAGCTCTCATAAGACATTGGAAGCTCGCGGTTGGAGAAAAACTGCGGAGCTGGAGAAGAAGGGAGATTAAATGTTGGCGGGTTCCTCGTGAATTAGGGAAATAATTGGGGTTGGGGGG
>CABFVX010009454.1:0-18346 GCA_902151425.1 Timema shepardi
ATTAAGGTAGTTTACTGATAAGTGATAACCAATATTGGAAAATTTTGTTCCAAATTACTAATAGTAGGAGTAGGTATGATTTTCATATTATTAATTTGAAGTTGGCCCGTTTCGGTAGCCACATGGTCTAACGCACTACTCTCGTGTTGGACTAGACTGCTGAGGATGGGGGATAGAGGTTCGAATCTCAGTCTGGTTCACTGAGGATGGTCTTTACAAAATGGTTTTCTACTCTCCCTCCGCACAAATGCGGTTACACTTCATATTAATATAACCTTCTTAATCCCTAAAGTAATTAGCGTAATTAGTACATTAGCGTAAAAACTGGACAGGTAGTAAGACGCGGTGATAATAAAAAAAAAGTTTATTCACACTTACTCTTGCCTTTTCTGACAATTTAAAATTATTAAAATGTCGTTCCGTATTTATTCGCCTCACAAAAGTGTTTGGTCACTTTTGCAATAAAAGTTATATTGCATCACATGTCAAAGGAACAAGACACTAGTCGTACCTAGGCGAAAAATTTCCCAAATTAACTTAATTGCTTATTAAACACATAGGGTTTGTACTCAATTTAATCTACAGTTGTGAATGTTGTGAAATTTACAGCCCAAGTTTTTTTTAAATAGAAACACCATCATATTTTTTATAACGTAAGGAACATTGTCCTAATAGCGTCCATGCATTTATCAATTAGCGTAAATTTTATATACATACGTCAGATGAATTCAGAACCCCTAATAGTAGTATATTAGCTTTTAAACTGTTATAAAGGGCTAAAGTTGCCGTGAATGGACTATAATTGTCCTGGATAATGATTACATGAATAACTCAGCCCTCACAACGTATTCAAAAATCAGTAGCAGAGCAGCGGCGAGTATTTGAACTAAACAACATGGTGAGGTCTATATAAAGACGACAGGTGGACACAATCTGAGAGAAAGAAAGAGAAAACACAAGAAAACAACATTTTTAATGATTCTCCTCCAGAGAGCAAGCAATGAGCCTCTAATTGTTTATTTTAGCAGAGTTCCTCTTGCTTTGCTCCGACGCTCGTGCACGCTGGCCTCCCGCCATATTGGTCCAGGTGGGGCCCGTCCAACACGCCATCCCTGTTTAGACATTACAACATTCCTTTTTATTTCAGGAAGGGATTCCGAAATATTTATTCCAACATATTTTTATAGTTGGCATGAGGGGTAGCTATAGTAAAGTTGTGTAGAATACGTACAGATATTATATATGCATTGTTTGATGTTCTTTTATGAGCCGACGAATGCGCACAGCTATTATAACCAACAGAGGCCTACAATGGATGCACGAGTTCATTGGAATTATTGAAAATCCATGATTGTGTGTTAATTTTATTATCTTAACTCATAAAATGAGAAGCAATATCTCAGGAGATAGCAATTTGATTTCTTCAATAAGTAAACATATTTCATTGTTATTTGCCATTTAAATAATATACTATCAAAATTTCTTCAAAAGTGTCGCTTTAAATTTAGAGGTAAATACATATTAATTTTGTTAGAAGAGTTATTCTACAATTAATACTATAACCCAGCTGGGATATCAGAATATTTATACTATTAGAATAAATCAGAGGAAATATAACCACATTTATGCGTAGGAAGAGAAGGGAACCATTTATAAAACACTACTCTTCGTGAATTGAGCTGTAATTCAACCCCCACCTAAGACAAGATGGTTTGAAGTATGACCACGTGCCTACCGATGAGGGTTGTTGTTAATATTTTAATCTAAGAGGACAGGTTTGAAAAGAGTAGTTTAAAAAAACTTGCATTAGCATCGAAAACCAGTGGTGAAACCACAATGATAGCCACATACCCAATACCAATCTCAATGCTAAGGTTGGGGCGCAAACCCCAATTTCCAAGTGTACTATGTCCAAGTGCAATGAGTGTTCATAACCTAAACTATTTATTTTTAACTTTTCTTGTAGAGACGTGAATTCTCCTTGAAATTCCTGCGAGAACAGCACAAAGTAGCAATCAACACTGTGATAAAGAGTGTTCTTGTGAACAAACGCACTCATCACCGACTGTCATCCATGTGAACCGAGTCTAAATCCTAGTACGCACTTGAAATCATTTTCCCAGAAACATTGTTTCTGAAATGTGTTTTAGTGTTTTCGGAAACAGTTTGCAAACATTTCATCGTGTTTAATTGGTGTTTCCCGAAGGGGGAACCATGTCACTTATCATTCATTTCAAATGGGTTACAAGAAACCTTGTTTGCGTGTTTGACTACATTGTCGACAGCAAACAACGTGGGCCAGACCAGTTATTCATTATCCTGGGACCGAACATTTGTAAAAGAACTTCAACATTTGTAGGAGACATGCGAGTGAAGTTTCTAAAACCATTGCCGCCTTCGAGCTTCAGTTCTGTCATAAGCTAATTTGCTTGGTATAAACCATTTTAAAGCACTTTATGAACCCACCACCGTTTTCTTAGTCTCTGTATTCTTGACCTGTCTATAACTTCGTACAAAGCACAAGCCGAAGCAGCAGCATCCTCGGCCGACAACTTTCACTCCAGTGGTATTTAACCTGGGGTACGCGAAGACATCTTAAGGAGAACGTAAAAAAAAATGTATATATATATATATATCATTATTTTATATTTATTTATAGTTATATATTTAATTATTTGATATTTATGTATTTTTATTTCGTTATATAATTATTATTATTTATATATTTATTAATATATAGCTTATTATTTTACATTTATATATCTTATTATTTTACTTTTTATAGGTATTTATATATGTCTTATTATTTTACTTTATATAGGTATTTATGTATGTCTTATTATTTTATATTTATATATATTTTGCATATATAATTATTTTATATTTATATATACATATAATTATTATATCTAATTATATGTGTATTTTATATGATTATATAGATATTTATCCATGTTTGTATACATATATGTATAAATACACATATAATTAGATATAAAAAATATATATAATAGTTATAAAAACAAATATATGGAGACATAAAATATGTTTAAATATGTACATAAAAATATAGATAAACACAAACTAATGTTTTATATATAATAATTATATACTATTTAAAATATTTATTCATAAATAAATATATGAAATAATGATAAATGTAAATACATATATATATAATAATGAGATATGCATATATAAATATACATAAATAAATAAAATATAATTATATATATAGGCTTTGCGAGTACTTGGATATCGAGCTTCGAGCTGAGCTCGTCATCAAAATTCGGGATCAAAATCGAGATCGAAAGTTTAGTAGGCTTGTCATTTTCGAGCTTCCTCTTGGTATAAGTACAAATCAATTTTTAAATTGCAATTGTAAGTATAGGCTATTTAATTAAGGTGATAGCGACAGTTTCACTCATAAATAATTTGGTAACTTAACAAATGGTTGAAATTAATTTAAGATGTCACATTAATAACGTACTAGAGCTTTAAAACTGCGTTCAATGGTTAGAATAATTTTGAGTTATCCTCGATTGAATTTTCATTACCATGACAAGGCAATGAAAACAAAAATAGTTAAGTAGATCTCCAAATGATTGAATAGTTATAATTTTTACTATTATTACATGGTCCCTTTCTTAAAATGTAATTTCAGTTGAATTAAAAATTTAAAATGAATAATAAGTTGCATTTAAATAAATTTTGTAATAAGTTAATTTCTGGTGAAAGCCATATTAGGCGCATAAAGGAATGGAATTGGAGCTGAAAAAGTGATCATGCGTTATTATTACGTCAAGGACTGATAAAGGGAATATGAAACATTTCAAATTTTTATTTTTGACTCTTACGTTTTTTAATAGGGTAATTAAAGCTATGGGTGCTTATTTTGGGCAAATATAAGCTCATTAAAACGTCGATTGTATTAACTTTTTTGTAATTTTACTGTCTTTAAGGATATGCATCTTGAAAAATTGTCGATTATTTTATCTATAATATCATGTTTTTCAAGAAAAATATAACATTTTTATTTGAGTGTTGTAGTATTTATTTTTAAACCGCGTTTTAGTAAAGAGCTATTAATAATTTAAACACCAATATTTGCATTTATTAAATTTTCAAACGTATATATTATTATTATTAAAAATTAATGTCATTCTTATTTTAAAAACACGTGTTGTTTTCATATGTATTTAAAATCTTACATTTTAAAGATATGGTATCTAGATTTTATGTTTTTGACTGGAGACATTTTAAATATGCATCTACTATTTTACTTTTAAATCAAACCCAAATTTATTTAACATTTTAAAAATATGAATATAGTCGAACTCAGAAGCTTCTTGAAGTACTCGACCAAAGTTGACACTCGAATGGAAAAACCCGTGATAACAGACCCCTAATGTTTTTCTAAAAAAAACTGCAAATTTTGCTACATCCCCACCTTAAGCGTAGCACATTATCATTCATGAACTCATGAAACATACAAGTTGAGACATTTTAATTCAATATCGTATTAATTACTAGGAAACGAGAATACTTGAAAGAAATGAAAGATTATTATTTAAAAGAAGACAATCAATTTGAAAGAAATGTTTGCAATTTTAACTAAAAAATATAAAGCTTATTCAATTAAGTGAAAATCATAGCCCGAACATGGAAATCGAACCAGAAACCCGTGTACATGTTGTCATTTTTCACCTATTTGAAATGTATTCAGCTGTCAGGACCTATATTGTGAACAATAATCCCGAATTAGTTTGTGTTAGTATTTCAATCTTTCAAACAGGCTGAGTATTGAAAGGTATTTTTCAGATTGACAAATTTATCAACCAAACAATTCTAAATGTCCTGAATTTGTTTCTAGGTGAGAGTAAAATAAATTTAGGTGCGCTCTCTTATTCTGAGCAATTAACAAACGTTCTGTATTGGGGGTGGGGGATAAAATGGAGGTTTTTTGAGCTATTTTGGTTCTCAGACGAAAGGAGGGGTGGAGAAAACCTCCCTCTGTAAATGTTCGAATATTGGGTGCCCTAGAACTCATTTAAAGATTTTCTTGTCCAATTTTTTTAAATTCGACTCCATTGTAAGCTGATAAGAGTGGTCCGGCCCCAGACAAATTTGGAAATCTGGATGCTCTTATAAAATGTTGAGTGTTCTCCTTAGGAAAGTTTTTGAAAATTGAATGCCTCTAGAAGTTATTTGGAAGGGTCTTCCCTCAGAAATATTCGGAAACTTAGCTTATCTCTCTAGAAGCTATTTGGCTATCTGGCAAATATTTGAAAATTGGATGCCTTTAGAAGATATTTGGAATAGTCCTTGCTTGTAATATATCTATGTTGACTCTAGAACAGTGTTCCGCAAACGGGGTGACAAGGCACACTGGTGGCCAATTAAGTGTGCCGTGTGACCTCAGACTAGAGAGCCCCGCATCGCTGGTCAATAAAAACACAAAATGACATAATACTCCAAATTCAAAGAGGTTTTATTACTAAATGTGACTTGTCTAGTATATTTTATAAAAAATCTAAAGAGTCTAAAAAAAATAGTATAACGAAAGCCTTGCATTAATCACTGAGGTACACAACTTTTGGTACCTAAGATGTTTGACCCTTTTTGGGGTATTTTGGGGTCACACAATCTGAAAATGTCATTAGTTTTTGTCCATCAGATCTTCTCTCATTATATGACATATGCACAGAAAACCAAGAATCTTAGAACACGTACAAAAAACAATATTTCCTTCTTCATTGATACATGCTGCTGAACCCACGTTTCTGTGATTTTCTGTGTTGCAATGTTCCTGGACATTCATGGTGGATGTTCCAACAATAGTACACCATCATATGCGTATATCATCAACCAGGGTAACGGTACCATTCTTCCATGGCCTTGATTTCCTGGGGAAATTTCTCCCCTAGTTCATCGCTGACATCAACAAGACAATGTGAAAATCGATCCAAATGACTGTGGAGGTAATGCAATTTGATGCTTATGTTACAACAAAGTGTATAAAACGTAGTGAGCATATTCTCCACGAGTTTATGGTGGCTAGCGGTCTTATAATTCCCAAGAAAATTATGTACAACCATGCAAAATGATGACCACACACATGCCTCAATATTTTGCATTGACTCTTGGAAACGCTGGTCTTTAATGAGTTCCCGGATTTGTGGTCCATCGAATATTCCTGCCTTTATTGTCTCCATTCTCAACACTGGAAATTGTCTACATGTGTAGCCGAAACACAATCCGTCTCTCTTAGGAACCTTTACAAATTGTTTTATCAAACCAAGTTTGATGTGCAATAGTGGCAAAATGATCATTTCTCTGCCCACCAAAGATTCTGTGGTGATATTTTTCTCTCCAGCTACCATGTTTTCTCTCACAGGCCACTGTATTTTCACCCTGTGTTGATCTTTAGATCTACTGTCCCACATACATATAAATCACGGGTACTTGGTGTACTCAGCCTGCTGCCCCAGGAAAAAAATTGACCATCTTCAAATCCACACAGATGACCCATTGGTGATGACGGTATGCTATCTTCTCTAGGGCTATGGCTATCGTCATCCGATCTTCCCTCATACCATATGAGTGACCGATTAGGATTGATTTATATCTGTTCCCCTTATGTAGGAGTACAGAATTAAGGCTGCGTTTGGAGCTATCCATGAATAACCGCCATTCACTGGGTGTGTATGTCTGTACGCCCACTGTAACAAAAACATCCGGATGATTGACACATTTTCGTCGTGATTAATCCATGTCAACGCCTGAGAGAGAAATACAACACGTCTTAACATGTAACGCGCACACGCAAACACGGACAGCAACAGAAAATCCAAAGGTATTTATACAAACAGGTAACAAATGTTGGCGGGCAAATAAAGTAATACTAGATAAAAACGCAAAAAATACACATAAAAAACTAGAGCTGCTAGAGCAAAAAGGATAACATTTCCGTTATCATCTTCACAAAAATACCCAGAATCGAGTCAAAAATTCAAACTCCCACGAAAACACATTTTTTACAGATAACAAATACTGACGGGAAAATAATGTAACACTAGATAATAACACCTCAATATCTTAAAAACAAGAGGTGCTAGAGCAAAAAAAAATATCATTTCCATAATCGGCGGTACAAAAATACCCAGAATCAGCTCAAAAATTCCAGGCACCATGAAAAAAAAGGTGTGTTCTCCAGTGATAGTTAAATGCTTTGTACTTATTTTTAGAAGTACCAAGTATACTTTACATTCATTGCTTATTTTATAAATACAATCTGAATATTCCATCACTTTTTGAAACATATTCAAATTAAAGTAACATCGACCATGAAAGTAAATTCTTCATACGGATTGGTCAAAGGAAGCAATATAAAATGTTCTAAGAAGCACCCTGTTTATTTTCTCCATTTCTGTATGCGCCAAACAAGGAGAAAACTTGTGGCTATAAATACGGCAACGTCATCAAAATCGTCATTATTTGCGCTTTCTTCAACCAAAATGTGTGGAGGTTTTACTTACAAATTGAGCGCTACTTTATTTTAAATATCTACTAAATTGGTAGAAAATAAAATATTACTCTTTTTTATTTTTAGCTAGAAATCAAAATAGAACATAAAAAATAAAGATAAAGAATTTATTACTGCCTTATATTACATTATACTGTTATCATTTATCATACTTACTATATGATAATTTAAAGTCTAATATTTGATTTAGTCACCATTTAGTACTGTTTAATATTTTATCAGCTGAGTCTTTATTACAAACAAAAATTTGATAAAATTATCATTTACTACTTTCAAAAACTATGACACATTAATATTTACAATTACTTAGTATTTAATCAAACTACCATTTACTACTGTCTAATATTTGATGAAATTGTTATTTACAACTCAACGTTTTAAAATGTTATTAGGCCCTATTTACTATTGTCTAATATATTATGATCACGTGAGTATTTACCATCTTCTTGCAACTAACAAAAGTCTAGAGTCTACTATTTGATAAAGAGAGTAAATTATTTAATAAATTATGCTGTTTGTATTAACAATTGTCCAATGTTTGACCAAATTACCATTTATATTTGTAATGATTTGGTTAAGTAATAGTTAGTTTACTTCTGCCTAATTTTTGTCAATGGTAAAAATTTTCTAATTATTAAAATATCAAAATTAAAATTAAATACAATTTAACATTACTATACATAATTTACAAATTGAAGCTGGTGTTGCGTTGGTTCAAACTGAAAATATATTTTTCTAATTGCTTAATATTTTCAAACATTTTTTTGGTAAACATTACATTGTTACTAATTTCTACTTATTATTAATAAGGCCAAGAAGATTATTTAAGAATCATCTCCGATTATTTGTTTTCAATTAAATTTAGATACATATATCTTATTAAAAAAAATACAAGTAAAATAAACATAGAAATAAAAGATCAACCAGTAAGACTTTCAAGATGGAAACCAAAGATAATCTCTCATTTATTTCTAGTTGTTTCTTTGTTTCCCAGTAATACTGCTCTCTTCTAAAACAAACACCAGGGAAGTGTTCTTATTTGATGTTTGTTGTTTTAAAGTAAACGCTTTGTTGCTCCAACATCACCGACCAAATACTTGGTTGTCTCGGCTGTTTTTACGACTCTTCCAAGACCTACTACTAGCTTACCATCGATTTTCTTTGCAGCGCTCTTCAAACGGAACTACCAACCTTAAGCTAGAGTTGACTTTTTTTCAAAGATTTAGGTAGTACTCGTTGGTTTTGTTTGTTTATTTTCAAACGGCTATTTATCATTAGGTCTTCATTAAAACTACTCGTCTGGGAATTAAAGCAATGTTTTAATAAATGTAACACATACAAAATAATAACAATAAAATTAATTTATAATATTATTTGAGAGGAATAATTGAGCTTAGGGGCAGGAAGTTTATGTCTTGGGTTGAGAGAAAAATTCTAAATAGCCATTCTAGAACAATAAATAGCCCGTCATGAATGCCAAAATTCTTTAAAATTTCTCTTGTACCTTCTTTCCCTAAATATATATCTCCTCGCTCCGACTGGTCTAGCAACATTTTAAATATCTACTTATTTTATCCACCAGGTCCAACTAACCATACGAGCAACAAGCATTGCAATTACATCAATGAGGTAGGGATGAGGAAGGTATAGTTTAGAAGAAAATTCGTCCTCATTTATAGGCGGGAAAACCATCCATCACTAGACCCCACCAAGATTCGAACTCTGACTTCTACATTATTAGTAGACTTGAATGGTGAGTCTGACATTTATTATAAGTGCTTCCTAACGATTATAGGGAAAGAGCGCAAGTGAAAGAAGCGTACACGAAAATTCCACACAGAAAAAAACCCGCAACCTTAAATGCTCACAGGAAAAAAGACCACACGGAAAAAGCCCACACGGAAACACACCCACAAGGAAAAATGCTCATATGGAAACACGCCCACAAGGAAAAATGCTCACATGGAAAAAAAGACCACAAGGAAATATGCTCACATGGAAACACGCCCACAAAGAAAAATGCTCACATGGAAAAAAAGCCCACAAGGAAAAATGCTCACATGGAAAAATGCCCACAAGGAAAAATGCTCACATGGAAAAATGCCCACACGGAAAAAATCCCACATTGAAAGATGCCCACACGTAAAAAAGCCCACATGAAAAAATGCCCACAAGGAAAAATGCTCACATGGAAAAATACCCATATGAAAATTGTTCAAACGAAAAATGCTCATGTGAAAATTCTCACGGATAAAAAGCTCACACTAAAAGTGCGCACACGGGAAAATGTCCAAAGAGACAAATGCCCCCATTTATTTTTACTTTCTCATCAAAAAAGAAAGTATTGTAATCCCGAAAAAATTGAAATCGAAATAAAAAATTTAAACAAGAAAAAAACAACTGCATTTTACAATTCTGTCAGACTCCTTGTCTGTCTGTCTATTTATGTGCTCAAACTTGATATTTAATTTTTACAAGTACAAACCTCCAGATTTTTTTTCTCTTTTTTCATTTTCAACATAGCCCTCAAATTAAGGGTCATGAGTGCTTTTTTTTTAATTCCAATTTTGAAAATGGCTTTAACGATTTTGATTGAAATTAATGTATAGACATGTTTGACCTCCCAAATAAGTCAGCTAACACCTTATATTTGGTTTTTGAGTAAACATTATTTGAAGGGCAATATACTGATGAGTAATTTTAGAAAATTCGAAATATTTTGAAAGCGGCTCTAACAATTTTATTCCAAATTTGTATATGTGGTATTTATGTCACTATAAAAATAAATTGTACGGAACTCTGCCAAACCCTAATCAAACTTGCATTCCGTTAAAAATTAACCTTGATCAATAATTTTTTTCGTGTGGGCATTATTCCATGTGAGCATTTTTTGGGTGATCAATTTTTTGTGTGGGCATTTTTCGTGAGAGCATTTTTTGTGTAGGCATTTTTCATGTGGACATTTTATGTGTGAGCATTTTTCGTGTGGACATTTATCCTTGTGCACCTTTTTTCGTTGGGCTTTTTTACATGTGGGCATTTTTCCGTGTGAGCTTGCGATGTAATGGACTTGCGATGTAATAGGATTGAAGGGGTGTATATATACAATTACATCGCATGTCCATTACATCGCGTTTTTGAACAAATACTTTGCAGGTCCAACATTTCGCATTTCTCCACTTCTCTACACACAGCTAAACATAACAATCCTAACAAGTTGTGTTACAATATAAACGCACCCACAACTTGTTGGGGATGTTGGCCAACATGTTGGTGTTGGGCGAGCTGGTCAGAGCCAACAAGTTGGGCTGGGTTGTGTTGTGTTGGATCATTTGTTAGAGATAATAAACGACCAACCCAACATGTTGGCTGAGTTGGGAGGTTCTGCGCATGCGCTATAGAGATTGAATGAGTGTCTAACCTTGTTGAAGCATGTGTTTTATTTTCGGATTAGTTTAACTTTTAAGATCAGGGCTAGCATAATTTTGTGATCATGTAATGGAACAAGGCTAATACAGTTAAACTAATGGATTTAAATTCTGAAAATAAAAAAATTACAGCTGGACACGGGAATTGAACCCGGGACCCGTGTTCAGGTGTCATTCTTCAAGTTTTCAGAATTGATGGAGATGGAGAATTCCTCACTAAAAAGAATAAATAATAGCTTCGGCTACTAGATTTTTAATTGATTTATATCAAAAGTATTTGGTTCTTTGTGATGTTTCATGTGTACAAAGCTCTCAACTCCAGTTTACAAATGTAGGTAACTCATTATTACCATTTACACACCTTTAATTCTACGTCTAGCAAAAAAAAACTTGGAACGCCCTACCGTTTCTTAAGTTTTGGTTCTTCTGCAAGAATACACTTCCTGTCATCACAATAAATAAAGATACGGCAAGTAATACGTCGTTATCCATGACTAGATGTGTGTAGACTGATTAAACAGGTGGAGGAACCAGGATGTTGGTCCAACAAGCTGGCTAGAACCAACACAACTTACTTTTCTACGTGTCTTGTCTTCCAACATGTTGGATCCAACTTGTTACATAATAAATGAGGCTTCACTCTCACTATGAAGGTAGGCTTGGTTGAAAAATTCCTCACTAAAAAGAATAAATAATAATAGCTTCGGCTACTAGATTTTTAATTGATTTATATCAAAAGTATTTGGTTCTTTGTAATGCTTCATGTGTACAAAGCTATCAACTCCACTTTACAAATGTAGGTAACTCATTATTACCATTTACACACCTTTAATTCGACGTCTAGCAAAAAAAAACTTGGAACGCCCTACCATTTCTTAAGTTTTGGTTCTTCTGCAAGAGTACACTTCCTGTCATCACAATAAATAAAGAAACGGCAAGTAATACGTCGTTATCCATGGCTAGATGTGTGTAGACTGATTAAAAAAGGCGGAGGAACCAGGATGTTGGTCCAACAAGCTGGCTAGAATAAACACAACTTACTTTTCTACGTGTCTTGTCTTCCAACATGTTGGATCCAACTTGTTACATAATAAGCGAGGCTTCACTCTCACTATGAAGGTAGGTTTGATTGAAAGGGTAATGTGTCTGACTTCCCTTGTTGGCAAAGTTTATTAGGTTAGACATACATTCAACTCGATAGCGCGTGCGCAGAACCTCCCAACTCAGCCAACATATTGGGTTGGTCGTTTATTATCTCTAACAAATGATCCAACACAACCCAACACAACTTGTTGGCTTTGACCAGCTCACCCAACACCAACATGTTGGCCAACATCCCCAACAAGTTAGGGTGCGTTTATATTGTAACCCAACTTGTTGGGATCGTGTTGGTCAATATGGTTAGCTGTGTAGAGGTGTGGAGAAATGCGACGCGTTGGACCTGCAATGTATTTGTTCAAAAACGCGATGTAATGGACATGTGATGCATTTGTAATGCGATGTAATTGTATATAGGTGACCTGGTGGTCTAGGGGTAAGGTGTCGGACTTCTGTGTTGGGGGTCCGGGGTTCAATCCTTGGTCTTGGCACAGATTTATCTGATTACCAAACTCTTCCTTCACCTCTGACAAGACATCTTGTGAATGTGGGGAATGCTAGGCCTCCACCGTGGTTTGGATTCCACGTTAAACTGTAGGTCCTCCATTTCATCTCACAATCACCCCCTACCATTACACATTAGCGTAAGTGCGTATAAACCGAACGGGTAGTAATACGGTGTGCTAATAATAACAATTGTATATATACGCCCCTTCAATCCTATTGGTTGTACGTTAGAGTAGGGTTAGCTGAGTATAGAGAGGTGGGGGAAATGCGACGTAATGGAAATGCGATGTAATGGACTTGCGATGTAATTGTATATATACGCCCCTTCAATCCTATTGGTTTTACGTCAGAGTAGGGTTAGCTGTGTATAGATAGGTGGGGGAAATGCGACGTGATGGACCTGCAATGTATTTGTTCCTAAAACGCGAATGTAATGGACATGCGATGTAATGGTGCCCACCCGTAGTAACCTACCAACATTTTTATGTGGATGTTGAACATTTGAATTAACAATACATTTATGCTAAGTTTTCCTTAATTGATGTGCCAAACTATATCTACTCTGAGTTAGATAGGAAGAACAGTAATGCCCAATCTAGTAGTTACTAAAATAATTTTAATATAGTCATGACAAAGTCACTGGCTTAAAGTTATTGCCAAACCGAAAGGGAATAGATCACTTGAAAGACCCAGACGGGATGATAACTTTTGGATAAACCTGAGAGATATAGGGTATAATGAGATAGACTGGATAGAATTGGCTCAGGATAGAGATAGGTTGTGTGCTTTTGTGAGTGTGGTAATGCACTTTCGAGTTCCTAATGCCATACTGGTAAATATAGGCCTACATAAATCCATGTTTTCTACAATAAAATATGTTGAAATTTTCTAAACTGTTCTTCCAACCAGAGTCAGGGTATAGTGTGATTCTTTCCTAATATCCCCCCCCCTTTTTTTATATATCTTTTAGATAAAGGAATTTGACCAGGTTATATCCAAAACCATGAACCAAATGCGTTGAAGATACTTATTAATAAATATTTAACTATCACTACCGGTACTTTGGTATTGCTCGAACTGACAAATAAAATACTGTTAAAACTAAAAAGATAATTTCGTAATATTATTAATATCAATTAGTTATTTTATATCTATATATTTTACGTATTTTACTGACTACAAACTAATTTGATTTTATATTTATTTATTGAGCATAGAGAAATTTTTAAAAGGAGAGAAGTGTTTCTTTAAGCCCGGCTCTACACTGATTTAGTTGCAAAATGGCGTACTGTTAAATTTTTCTTAATGGTTATTTATAAAATTCCCTAACATAACCTCACATTGCTCACCACAATTATCATAATAGCGTCTAATATGATAAAACCATCTGTCGGAGTAGCTAGAAAAATAGACTTTTCATTATTCTCTAAATTATGGACAGTACGGCTTGAGTCACATTGTGGTATTCTAGTTAAAGATGGGAGGCCTCTGTCAACGAGTTCTGCCCCGGCTTTTATGTCTTCATTGGAAACTAGTAGTACCTTGGATAACGAATCTTTGCCAGATAAAACGAAAGTTGTTATATGTGGCGGAGGAGTTGTGGGTGCATCGGTTGCGTATCACCTCACTCAATTGGGTTGGGGACCTCATACAGTATTGTTGGATCAAGGCAGGTATGATCGCTGTTTATATATTTTCAAATTTACTTATAATTTCCGAATACACTTTTTATGACAATGATAGTGATTTTTAGCTCCTGCCTACGAATCCGGAAACCCCGGGTTCGATCCCTGGTGCCTACACATCTTTCTGTGAAGCATTGGGTTTGTAACGGGGTCAGACTCAGCCTTGTGAGGACAAATTAGGAACTACATGATTGGGAAAAGTGGCAGCTCCAGTATATAAAACTGAAATTAATGGCCGGAATACTTGCTGTGCTGACCACATGACATCCTCTATATTCACATAATCTGGGACTATCTTTGCCAGCATATGGCAGCCTCTTGGTCTGTATTTGATGTGGGTCCAAAACCATAAAAGAATAAGTCATTGCTATTGGTTCATTCAAATTGTTCACTGGCTACATGTTGGTAAACATGGACCCATAATAATATCTATGAAGTGTTTTATCTTTGTTAAGTTATATTCCTTCATAAAAAGCTTTTGTTAGGTTGATAGCTCATTGAGAATAAACTACCGGTACTGGTAGCCTGAGCTACAGTATCAATCAGAAATCAGTTCATGCTTAAAACTTATAAAATAAATGCACATGTGGGGGCAGAGGCAATCTGTTTACTTAAATTTTATCCTCATAATCCTCTTTAGCTAGATTATAGAACCAATTTTGTTGAACACACAACTTTGTCTAGTCTGGTTTGCATATGACAGGGAGGTCGAGGTTGGAATCCTGGCTGGGTGTACTTTGGGTAGTGTTTTCTAAATTATTTCCTAATCTCCCTCTGGGCAAATGCAGGTACATTTCCACTAAATCCTACCTTCTTCATGCCAACCGGGTGACCTGGTGGTCTAGGGGTAAGGTGTCAGACTTCTATGCTGGCGGCCGGGGTTCAATCCTCGGTCCCGACAAAGATTTATCTGATCACCAAACCCTTCCTTCCCCTCTGACAAGACATCTTGTGAATGCGGGGAATGCCAGGCCTCCACCATGGTTTGGATTCCACGTTAAACTGTAGGTCCTTCATTTCATCTCACAATCACCCTACCATTACACATTAGCATAAGTGCGTATAACCCGAACGGGTAGTAAGACGCGGTGCTAATAATAATAATAATAATAATGATGATAATAATAATAATTCATGCCGACCCTACTAGCACCATTAAAAATACTCATAGGACAGATGGGAAGTAAGACATGGTTAAAAAAAAATCTTTAATATTACAACCTGATAGTGAATTATTTTTTACATGTAAAAGGTAAATGAATATTGAAGCGTAATACTACAGTAAAGTATATTTTCCTAAATAAAGGTGAGAATTTACAAGCTAACAAAAATAACAAACTAAATATGAGACCTGTTTTTAACCTTTTATTGTACTTGGGCTGGTCCTAGATGTGGAGAAGGGACAACATGGCACCTGTCAGGCCTGGTGGGGGCTTTCAAGCCGTCACTGTCCCAAGTAAAACTAGCTCAGTACAGCATCCAACTGTACAAAGATATGGAGGCTCAGGGCTTAGACACAGGCTGGAAGCAGTGTGGGAGTTTGTGTGTCGCTCGCACCAAGGACCGCCTCACTGTCTTCAAAAGAATGAAAGCGCAAGCTGTGTAAGGCAACTAAGCTATTATTAAATTATATCTGATCATGGCTGACTATGGGTGCATAATTTTGACAGTAAATTATAGCTATAGGCTACATTATGCACATTTAAATTTAATGGAAACGTTTTAAAGTTGTGTCTCTAAAAGAAAGGAAAAAATCACAACTAGTGGACATTTCTTGAAATTTTGATTTTGTTATCTAAGTGACTATCCTTTCACTGGTCCTCAAAATAAAATAAAAACTACATTTAAAATAAAGTAAGTTATTACAAATTGATCAACATTATGATAATCTCTGGTATAGCTATAGCCATGCACAGGTGTACATTTTTCAATTAAATTTAATAGATGACTAATTAAAAAATGATATTTGGACACAGGAATTGAAATAAATACCCATGACTTTAGAAACAATGCTCTAACATTGGGGTGACCTGGCGGTCTAGGGGTAAGGTGTCAAACTTATGTGCTGGCGGCCGGGGTTCAATCCCAGGTCCCGGCACAGATTTATCTGATTACCAAACCCTTTCTTCACCTCTGACAAGACATCTTGTGAATGTGGGGAATGCCAGGCCTCCACCGTGGTTCGGATTCCACATTAAACTGTAGGTTCTCCATTTCATCTCACAATCACCCTACCATTACACATTAGCGTAAGTGTGTATAACCCGAACGGGTAGTAAGACGCGGTGCTAATAATGATGATGATGATGATGATGATGATGATGATGATGATAATGATGATATTAATCTAACAATGGGCTACCCATGTTTGTCTTGATCTCTTGTTCTCACATCAGTCACAGTCTATAAGGACCTAGAATTTAACTCAACTAGACCATCTTCGGTGGTTGAATGGTGTTAGGTGTAACTCTTGCAATTGACTGCACTGCCAATGACAAGAGAATCAAGGTTTAAATAGCGGTTGGTTATACTAAATTTGGCTGGCTCTTCCTAATTGGTTTTCACTCTCTATCCATCCAAGTCTGGGTACACTTTCTCTAAATGCAACCTTTCTCATCCCTAACCCATTAGCATAATTATTAGTACATAAGTTAATAACCTGAATGGGTAGTACCGTAAGACATGATTCTAAAAATAACTTCTTTTTAGTAGTGAATCTCATCCACACAACACATTCATGTTTCTATATGACCTCTGTCAAACAGAAGAAAATACAATTTGTAACCGTGTTGCTAGGTCTTGGAACATTGATTGTGAACTGGTCACTCCGTTGGAAGCGCTGGATCTGTGTCCTCTCATTGCTGTAAGTGACCTTCAAGGAGGGCTGTGGATTCCTGGCGATGGGGTGGCAGACCCTTATAAAATATGCTCAGCCCTCATTTCACAAGTTAAACTTGCTGGTAATTATGTAAATTGCTATTGCTGCACTTCAAGGTGGTATTACAGACGTCTCCTCGAATCATCTTTTGGCATACATGTAATGATTAAATATTTCTTGATATTAAGAGATCATTTGAAAATCATATAGGTCCACAAAACATCTAGTTTTGACTATTTTATATTTATAATCAAGTCTTCTTAAATAATTTGAAACCTGGACATCAACACGCAGAACCATGCCCCAGGCAAGACAAGATATCTGTGCACAGATTAAAATAAAAACATAAAAGGTGACCCATTTGATCCAACGAGGGCAACCATAGATATTTAATATCTTCATCACCATGAACAGTCTCCATCCTATGGTCTGGCCAGTTTAGTAAAATGCCTACATCTTCCTCTGTCCTTAAACCAATCTTCCTCCCTTTACTCTAATTCATTCTTCTCTTCTACCTCTCTCACTTACTTTTATCTGCTCCTCCCATCTCTCCCTTGGGCTCCCTTGCAGTCTTATTCCTCCACACTTCAACTCCAACATTTTCCTTAGGATTATTTACATTTCCTTACTCATGACATAACCATACCATCCCTCCTACTTCCTCTATTATCTCGTATGAGCCAACATCCTATTAATATGACCAAAATATCTCACTCTTGCATCCTTTACTATCTCATCTGCTCCAACATGACCATGACCTATTCGCCCTTGCATCCTCTACTATCTCATATAGCCCAAACATCTTTATTTCTAATCTTAAATTCAATGTCTAGGTTTCTGCTGCATACATAGCTATGGGTACAAATTATGCCCTATACCAGTGCTGATGAAACTTTTTCGACCAGTGTGCCACTTGAGGACTAGCCAAATTTTGAACTAGTCTAGTGTGCCACCTCTTATTTATGTTTTTAATGAGTAGTTAAAAAACCTTGTTCAATATTATGAATAGCTCAAATAAAATTGTGAATATTTTAATAATGCCTGAATTTTAAAGCAGGATAATTTATTAAATTTTCATGAGTGTTTTAGATAAATTCAACACCTTAGATCAGTCAGTAGTATTACACCCTCAGCCAATCCTATAGACAAGGCCCCTAAACTATAGGATAGAGAGGATGAAACAATACAAGGAAAATATCAACAG
>CABFVX010009455.1:0-18344 GCA_902151425.1 Timema shepardi
TTGTATTATACTGATAACAACTCGAGACAGTATTGTATTATACTGATAACAACTCGAGACAGTATTGTATTATACTGATAACAACTGGAGACAGTATTGTATTCTACTGATAACAACTCGAGACAGTATTGTATTATACTGATAACAACTGGAGACCCTTGTCCTGGACTATCAGTGCTGCCAACATTTCTCAGTCTATTCCCAAGTTTCCCCACTAACTTTGTTTAGTGTTATGTGTTTGTCTATACTTCTATACTAATATTATAAAGAGGAAAGATTTGATTTTTTTTGTTTGTAATGGATAAACTCAAAAACTACTGGACCGATTTTTAAAAAAATTTCACCAATATAAAGCTAAATTATCAGCGAGTAACATAGGCTATATTTTATTTTGAAAATTTAATTTATTCCTCATTACAAACGAATCTTTCCTCTTTATAATATGAGTGTTTGTTTGTTTGTGTGCGATGCCCAGCCAAATCTACGGCACGCACAGATCTAACATTTTTAACATATGGGGACGTGAAGGGGTCCGAATGCACCTCAAAGCAGGATTTTTAACTAGATTTTTAATTAGGCTATTTCTAACACTACCACAGTGGGTGACGGGCAACGACGTGCGGGATTGCTAGTTCTCAGATAATTCAGGGGCAAGGCAGGGAAATGGAAGCTCAGCTTTGCCTCACTTGCTAGTCTGTTCTTTTCAAGTGGACGCCACAAGTATTTTCTGAAGTGTGAAGTGTTCTAGCTCGCTCTAGATTGAAGTGTTTATAACACTAATTCTCCATAATGGGCGTCTAGCGCCGGCCCGGTTGGCAGCTCAATATATTTTGAGCGTAAATCGACTTGAATAATTTAAAGAAAGCTAAAATTGTATTTTCTTTGCCAAGAGGCAGGTTTAAAATAACTGGACATGATAGAATGTAGTTTTGTTTATCTGAGCTGGCGGTTGAGTTGTGAGTTGTGAGTGGCGGGGCGGTTAGTCCTGTCTCGTCCTGCCCGCCACGACAAGAGGACAATCAGCCGTGATTTAGCTGAACCAGGGCGAGCTCCCTGCTGATTCCAACACTTACACGCTCATTTCGACACTCGGAACTTTGGAGACCACCCAAAGATGGAGCTTACACTTCATTTAAACTGGACATCATAAATCATTGTTTGGTTCAAATACTTCTTTTAAACAGCCCAGTCCATAAATCAGGAAGACGGACCGAACAATAAGGGGGAATGATAATAGTTGGTGTGTTGTATAGAGGGGGTATTGTGAATCTCTCATGCACAAACTTAGCAAGTTATCGTGAATAAAGTTTTGTTTCTGGCTGTCCATTCCCCGGTGTCAAAAAAGGTCAGGTAGTCGGAGAACCAGCTCATATGTCAAACTGAGGCGAGGGGAAAACTGAAGAACCAACCAGTCCTACACACATGGTCTGCAGTAACATAAGTAACACACGAGAACGTCCCAGGTGAGCTCTTGTTACAAACACAAGTCTCAAAGTAAACAACGTTTGGCAACAGGAAAAAAGAACTGTTTACAATTGTTTGGTGAAAACCATTGAAGGAATGTGTTAGTACAGACCTGGTCAGTCGAGAGTCAGCTCCCAGCTGGACTAACAAGCCATTGTCACAATCAGTTCAGTCAGTACAGTGTACTAATACAGTTACATTACATTCAACAATATCTTCTGTAGAAATGTCCGGGATGTATACATAATAAATGATATAGCTATTGCTCCTGGTTATGTATTAGGTAGACAAGATGGCGGAGCTGTCACAATAATTAGGTCTTTTCTCCTGAATCCTTGATGATAGCTTGTAGGCGCACAGTTGTTTTGTGATTACAATCTTGAAACACTCTTTGTTACGATTGTTACAACAAACTAGATAATAAACAAGGAACAGCTCCTCCTAAACCTTTTAGAAATCATGTTAGGGAAGAAAACAACGCCACTTTCCGCCACATAATAAACGAGGAGGATAATTTATACCACCTTTGTAGAAGATTCGTTCCAGTTAGAGAGGTCAAGATTCTTTGTCGAGACAGCTTTTCAAGATTTACCGACACCCTCATTGTCTTTTCATTGTTCGCCGCAGGAAGATCGTAGCGCAAGATACAGCTGGGAACAAATGACTGATGAAACCAGGGCTGCCAACGGCACCATAGCATTTCCCTTTTCTAGAAGCTGTACTATTAGAACAAATGTAGCCTAAGTACGTGTTTTTAATAGTTTTCACGGAACTATAATCAATCACGGGGATGGTTTGTAAGCAGCACATGAGTCATGACTCGTGAGCTAACTCGGAGAGTACTAGGACTAATATTAGTACATACCTTCATTTTGGCCAAAGTTCATCAAAGATAGAGAGTGCTGGCAATCTGTCCGGAAACCACTAATTCACCCGCCATTGAACGACGCCGGAACTACAATCGGTAAAAAGGAAGTGAGAATTCCCTCTTTGTCGACCACCTCCCATTACTCTCCGGGAGAGCACAAAGAAGACGGAGAGCGAGAGGTCGGAGGTGAGAGAGGGAAAGTTTGACTTATGGCGGCAGTTGGCACCACTGACAAGAGGGCGTGACAAACGACAATAAAGCCAGGATAAAATACACCGCACAAAAGCTCCGCCCTGTTCCCTGTTTCTCGGGGACTACCCCAGGCTGTCCCGGCGGATATTTATGGGACAGGACCCCAGAGGGGGTCCCCCCCCCCCAGAACAAATGGCAGAAGAGGGAGAGGGGGGAGCACTTGAGCAGGGAATGGCCAGATCTGGGCGGGATTTTCTCGTTTTTGAACGCGAGGATTGTTTCACAGCACTTCTTCCGTCTTCTGATGTTAGCTGCGTTAGTAGTGAACTCCGAAAAAACTAATGTAAAACATGACAGGAATAGGGAAACTGTTAGCACGCGTGACTGCATAATTATAGAGAAATACTATCCATGGTGAACCAACATGACTGTATATTGCTCCATGGTGAACCAAAATGAGTGTATATTGCTCTGTGGTGAACCAACATGACTGTATATTGCTCCATGGTGAACCAACATGACTATATATTGCTCCATGGTGAACCAACATGACTGTATATTGCTCCATGGTGAACCAACATGACTATATATTGCTGCATGGTGAACCAACATGACTATATATTGCTCCATGGTGAACCAACATGACTATATATTGCTCCATGGTGAACCAACATGACTATATATTGCTCCATGGTGAACCAATATGACTGTATATTGCTCCACGATGAACCAACATGACTATATATTGCTCCATGGTGAACCAACATGACTGTATATTGCTCCACGATGAACCAACATGACTGTATATTGCTCCACGATGAACCAACATGACTATATATTGCTCCATGGTGAACCAACATGACTGTATATTGCTCCATGGTGAGCCAACATGACTATATATTGCTCCATGGGGAACCAACATGACTGTATATTGCTCCATGGGGAACCAACATGACTGTATATTGCTCCATGGGGAACCAACATGACTGTATATTGCTCCATGGTGAACCAACATGACTTATATTGCTCCATGGTGAACCAACATGACTATATATTGCTCCATGGTGAACCAACATGACTGTATATTGCTCCATGGTGAACCAACATGACTGTACCACATGTGTTCTTGCCAGGGAGGGTTGGCTAAGTGTCAGAGCCACCAGTTGTATCACCTTCATGAAGCCTCCATAGGTTATGTCCCAATCCATGGTAATAAAGATGGGGGGGGGGTTCCCCCTCACTAGAGGCTGGGGGACATTTCGTGGAACTTATTACATGGAAAATAATAGACGTGTCCCCGTATCTACCGTATATTTCACAGTGATGCCAACATAGAAATATAAGATACTCTAATCTTACTACCCGCTGTACGGACGTAAATACATAGTAAATACACGTGAGGAGCTGTTCGCCGAGAATGGAGGAACCGGAACTATGTCTAAATAAACACAGCACGTGGTTAGGAGGGACAAGGACCCTTCATGTTGTTATAGTTGCTTAGTTGAGGATAGTTTCTGTGTAAAGGAAAGTCTCCAGATGACATCATCACACTAAATAGTCCAACGTAGTCCCCAACCACTCACATCCACGAGAAAGAGGAAATCTAGTCCACTAGACTAGACAAAGTATCATTTGAAAGAGGGACAAGTAATAAATAAGATGCAAGCAATAGACCCCGAGAGGGAAGACCTCACAGGGGAAGACAAAGGGGAGTAAATGTTTCTCTCCGGGGCTCGTAACAAGAGAAATGAATGAAATATCCCCTATGTATTATTCAACGGCATTGCCTCATATTTCACCACAGAAAGTAGCACCAGTTTGTTTGGGACTTATTTCATTTCTTAGCACAAGAAATAAAAAGAAAATATATTTCCCTCCGCTACCCTCCAACCCCGAAAAAAGATATTAATGTGTCCCCTAGTTTTGAAAAATTGAAATCCTGGTTGAGTTTTCGCGAGCGCTCCTTGTTACGGCTATTATTCCCAGCAGTTGTGTCGAGCTGGTTGCCGTCACTCCAGGGGGAGATTCAGACAGACAAAACATAGCTTAGGTCCAACTAGGTGTTGTCTAACAGGAGATAGCTTAGTTCCAACTAGGTGTTGTCTAACAGGAGATAGCTTAGTTCCAACTAGATGTTGTCTGACCGGGAGATAGCTTAGTTCTAACTAGGTGTTGTCTAACCGGGAGATAGCTTAGTTCTAACTAGGTGTTGTCTAACCGGGCGATAGCTATGTTCTAACTAGGTGTTGTCTAACCGGGAGATAGCTATGTTCTAACTAGGTGTTGTCTAACCGGGAGATAGCTTAGTTCTAACTAGATGTTGTCTAACCAGGAGATAGCTTAGTTCCAACTAGGTGTTGTCTAACAGGAGATAGCTATGTTCTAACTAGGTGTTGTCTAACAGGAGATAGCTTAGTTCTAACTAGGTGTTGTCTAACCGGGAGATAGCTTAGTTCTAACTAGGTGTTGTCTAACCGGGCGATAGCTATGTTCTAACTAGATGTTGTCTAACCAGGAGATAGCTTAGTTCCAACTAGGTGTCGTCTAACAGGAGATAGCTTAGTTCCAACTAGGTGTCGTCTAACAGGAGATAGCTATGTTCTAACTAGATGTTGTCTAACCGGGAGATAGTTTAGTTCTAACTAGGTGTTGTCTAACCGGGAGATAGCTTAGTTCCAACTAGATGTTGTCTAACCGGCAGATAGCTTAGTTCCAACTAGGTGTTGTCTAACCGGGAGATGGACACACCTGTCTCCAATTGGAGCGCTCCACATCTGACAGCTCTCTTACAATCCTGAGATAGCTATGGACGTCCCAAACAGTTGTAGCTAATTACCTAAATATTTCTCGATTATCTTAGATGGTTTATTTCAAACCACACCGAAAAGTATTGTTCTTTATTAGTTGTATCAATTTAGAGCTTTTACATTTCCCGGGCTTTCATTTTGAAATTCCATATGTTCATACGTCATTCGGCTGTCGAGGAACATTTATTGACATTCTTGTACAACTTCCATTTTATATCCCTCCGAGAAGTGTTTTTATGGCAGTTGTAGAAATCTGGAGCGGACCCCCCGTCCCCGTTTGATGTGTCTTCATTTTGAGATGTAAGACTCGGACAATGGATATTTGGGGTAGTTTTTACCCCCTCCTGACAAATTACAATCTTCTACCCCCAGAAGAGTAATTGTTTCTATTAGGGTTGGAAACTGTACCACCTAACTACCCCCTCCCCCATTTAAACAACTCCTACCTAGAAATATCGGCATGAATAAGGTTATCTGTTGTCCTGTCTGTCTGTCAAATCTTCATTTTTTACTCAAGCTAAAAAGTTCCATTTAGAAATTTCCCAATTTTATATTTTTCTGGTTTTATGGGGCAACCCGGTTACCTTCCTGCTGAGAAACGTGTCAAGACCCAGGGGTTGGGCAAATAGGGCGATGATTGAGTGAGTAGGTTGGGCAAATAGGGCGATGATTGAGTGAGTAGGTTGGGCAAATAGAGTGATGATTGAGTGAGTAGGTAGGGCAAATAGGGTGATTATTGAGTGAGTAGGTTGGGCAAATAGGGTGATGATTGAGTGAGTAGGTTGGGCAAATAGGGCGATGATTGAGTGAGTAGGTTGGGCAAATAGAGTGATGATTGAGTGAGTAGGTAGGGCAAATAGGGCGATGATTGAGTGAGTAGGTTGGGCAAATAGGGCGATGATTGAGTGAGTAGGTTGGGCAAATAGGGCGATGATTGAGTGAGTAGGTTGGGCAAATAGGGTGATGATTGAGTGAGTAGGTAGGGCAAATAGGGCGATGATTGAGTGAGTAGGTTGGGCAAATAGGGCGGTGATTGAGTGAGTAGGTTGGGCAAATAGGGCGGTGATTGAGTGAGTAGGTTTTGCCTGTTATTATACATATAGATGATGCCATTGAAGATAATTATATTTTGAAAAGGTTACACCAGAATATTAGTAATCAGTTTATTTAGTCCGTATATTTAAATATGTACTTGAGAAGTGTTCTATTGTTAGACTGTAGCGCCATTGAAGGAGCTCTCCTCTAACTGAAGTATGTCTCAAGTCATGGGAACTGTCCGTACAGCTCTGCTCCAGGTTTTTATGACCAGCCTGTACAAGTGCGAGAGAAACATGTCCCCTTGTTGCTCGCAGCTGTCCCAAGAGGCAACATGTCTGACAGGCCTCAAGCAGACAGGGCTGACAGGAGGCACCAGTCGTCTAGTAACTAGCACTTGTCAAGACAGACATTATCATCATCCTCAATCACAATAAAATATGACGTCCCCCCCACCCCCGCTGTCAGGATCCCCAACAAAGAGAAGAAAACAAAACGTATCGATCATCGGGATAAACTCAAGAAGAAAGAGTCGGCCAAACGAGTTTGTGACGTAATTGCGCGTTGGTAAGAGCCCTCGCTCGGTAATCTGTGCTGTAAATCAATGGAGAGCTTGTTTCTCGACACACTACACCATGTTTGATTGGCTCTCCGGTATCACTGAGTGACGTCACACTCTTCTCAAAGTGGTGTCGTCTCAGGGAATCACAATTAAAGGATTAGCGGGTTCTTACGAAATGATTTATGGCGTCAATCGACGTTTGAAGAACTGATGGGTTTATCCCAGAAGTATTAGCTTCCCTCGATCAATGATCGTTATTGATGGGTACAGATGGTGTTACAATCCAATTTTCATGGGAAGAACCTTATTTGACAGCCAGAAGACCTACTGTCACGTGTCCATAGTCCATCTGTGGGTATCTTGTGGTAGATCAAGATTGACAGTGAGGACATCTTCCTTAAAATGGCTGAGGAGATTAATGGCCAGAAACAACCGTTTAATCAACCTTATTTAATTAGAAAACAATCTGGTTTGGTTATAAACACTTGGACTGTATGTTAGGAAATAGCTGGCATGTTGATTTACTAGCTATTCGCTGTTGTATTCAGAGTTGTAACATTCGGCCGCATCGGCGCTGCTGGGGGTCTACTGGCACACAGGACTGCTGGTAAACTGCTCTCACATGGTGTGCTCGTGGATTGCAGTACAATATAGGCCTAGTGTGATCGTGGATTGCAGTACAATATGGTGTGCTCGTGGATTGTAGTACAATATAGTGTGCTCGTGGATTGCAGTACAATATGGTGTGCTCGTGGATTGTAGTACAATATAGTGTGCTCGTGGATTGCAGTACAATATAGTGTGCTCGTGGATTGCAGTACAATATGGTGTGCTCGTGGATTGTAGTACAATATAGTGTGCTCGTGGATTGTAGTACAATATAGTGTGCTCGTGGATTGCAGGCTAACAATCAAATAACGGAACATTTATAAGTATTGAATATAAAAAATACTAAATTTCTATTATATTTGACCAACATAAATTAATAGTTTCCCTTAAGGAATAAAATAATAACTCCTAGATTTAAATAATAAATTAAAATTTTATATCGGCATTGAAACAGTTATTATTATTATTATTAGCACCACGTCTTACTACCCGTTCGGGTTATACACACTTACGCTAATGTGTAATGGTAGGGTGATTGTGAGATGAAATGGAGGACCTACATTTTAACGTGGGATCCGAACCACGGTGGAGGCCTGGCATTCCCCACATTCACAAGATGTCTTGTCAGAGGTGAAGGAAGGGTTTGGTAATCAGATAAATCTGTGCCGGGACCGAGGATTGAACCCCGGCCGCCAGCACAGAAGTCTGACACCTTACCCTTAGACCACCAGGTCACCTGCAGCAACATAGACTTGATGGAAGCGAGCCGGTTCTTTGTCCGTCATCTGGTCAAGTTATAGCTAGGGACGACTACCTTCCTGTGATAGTAGGCCTAACATTCACAAAGACTAACAGTAGGCCTAACATTCACAGAGACTAACAGTAGGCCTAACATTCACAGAGACTAACAGTAGGCCTAACATTCACAGAGAACTAACAGTAGGCCTAAGTATAACGGAAGGCAGGAACAGCAACACTGAGATATCAGTTGGAAGAGGTATAAAAAAACAAATGAAAGTAAAGAAGTAACAAAGAAACCAAAGAGAAACACAGAAAACTCGGAGAAGAATAGTTTGACAGTTGTACAGATGAACAAGGGAATGACATGTCTAATAATTAATAACTTGTGCGATGATCTGGCACACAAGCACACACGTGTGAGTTCTGTGGAAAGTACATCTTGTCAGACTGATTTGAAACCTTAGCCTACCCTATGAATCAAGTTTGTATTATCTTTTAAAGCACATTATGAGACCCAGCTTAAAGTTCCAATAACAATTACTATTTTAAATGGAAAAATCAAATACGCAATTTGATAACAGTAAGGCCTTTGTTATTTTGGATTTTGTTTTATTTTTGTTCTAAATTCCAGAGGTTGAATCCAATTTTAGAGTTATAAAGTGCTCACTTTTCATTTCTATTTGTTTTACAGCTCAAATGTTTTGTTCGCCACTGAGGGCGGTATGTAAGGACGTATATTGGGGTCCCAGGCCCTTATCACTCCATCTTTTAACGTATGACGCAAGCAACCCCAGGCCACTTGCATACGGCCCTAGGCACCCACCTGGACGTTCGGAACTACGCCAGGTTGGAACAAAGCACCCACTTGCATACGGCCCTAGGCACCCAACTGGACGTTCGGAACTACTCCGCCAGGTTGGGACAAAGCACCCACTTGCAATACGGCCCTAGGCACCCAACTGGACGTTCGGAACTACTCCGCCAGGTTGGGCAATACCGAACAAAGAAACTTCTCACCTTTGTTTCTAGGTATTTGATAGGTTGGTTATGTATTCCATATTATGCATAAAGGTTCATTCTTTCAATATCGCGAAACAGGAAAATAAATATTTATACTTTTAATTTTACAGTACCAGACTAAATGAGCTTGACATTTAGACTACATGACCATCAGCACACGTGTTATTGAATTAAAATAAACTATCCAACTAACCAATAAACTATCAAACTAACCAATAAAATATCCAAACTATCTCAATGATAAAAAAAGGAAAAGTTACTCCACTAAAGAAACTTAAAAAGTAAAATACGAGATAAAGGAAAATAAAATGTCAGTTAATTAGATTTACACTCGATTCACACCCCAGCTGGACAGAGCTGTAGCAACTAAGGCTGGACTCACACTAATGCATAACACACACAACCAATATGGAATAGTTATAGCCAATAGGGCTCCAGAACTTGAAATGCCTTATTTTCAACTTATATTATCGATACGTAGTGAATTGTAAAAAATGGATATTAAAGTTGTTTAAACTAAACTTGCTATAGGTTATGTATTAAGTATAATCTATATAAACATTCGACTTAGACGTATCAGCCAATGAGAATGCGAATAGTTATAGTCCAGTGGTATTCAACCGAGGTTGCGTAACACATATTAAGTATATATACATTCATATATTTCTCATTTTTGATGTAATTTATTCTAGATGAGTTATAGATTATGTATAACTTACATTATTAACCGACAAGTTTGGATGAAAAGTTGAAGAGAAATGACATCTAGGGGTACACAAACTAAAAAGGTTGACTAGCACTGTTCTGGCCAATTAAACCCTGGTGTACACAACACACCTACGTTAGTGTTTGTGTTCATGTGTGAACCGTCCGCCTCATGGTAGCCACACGTGTTTGTTACTAACGACCGGCCTGGGTTCCACCGACAATGTTTGATTGGAAATAAAGGACCAGTATAACATCTTACTGTTATTGAAACGTAAGTCTACTGTAATATTCAATACAGTAATAACATCTGAACCAAATAACAAAATAAAACTTGATTTAATAGTAGACAAAACTTAAATTAGGTTGAATCAAAGTTTCAAAAGATACAGATTAATTGACGTTTTTCGAATGAACCCTTTTTTTTGTTTGAAGTATTTTTAGACATTATTTAACGGTGAGAAGACGTTAGGTCTTTATTTTATATATATTAATAAAAGATAAACAATTTAAGTCAGACTTTATACGCTACGTTTCATTACAACCTGATGTATCTTTCTTATGTATTGTGCACTGTGCGCTATGCACTATTTACTGCTGGTTATGCATGAATATATTGTTAACCTCGCAGAGAAAGTTCCTTCAATGAAAGGAAGATCACGTTTGTTTGGAGGTGTATTATTTACTAAACTAGTTCCTGTATTATAACCACTCCCCAGATGAACTAGACGTGGACTTGTCGCTGATAGTTCCTGGTCCTCTCAAGGTGGCTGTGGAGATGGACCACACATGGGACAGTTGGATGGGGTGTACATTACGCTGATAGTTCCTGGTCCTCTCAAGGTGGCTGTGGAGATGGACCACACATGGGACAGTTGGATGGGGGGATACACAGGAATAAAACATCATATTGGAGTCGTTTCAAGTAATTATTGTATTTATTTTAGCTTTTTTTGTTTATTGGGAAAATACTAATACTAGCATTCACTTTGTAAACACATTTGAGTTAAAAAATCAAAATGAAATAAATGTGAGGGTAAAATAATATTACAAACAACATTTTATTAAAGCAATATGAAAACTCAACATTATATACAGCAGTTATCATATTTGGCGAATATGTCTAGCGGCCAGAAATGTAACTATTAGACAATGGCGGGGGTAGTCTGATACACGATACACAGAAATAGATAGATAGAGGCAAGTGCTGACCTCTGTGTGCAATAAATAGAGCCATCCATCTTGAGGTCCATTCATCACAAGTCACGCAACAAACACAAATACCTAAGAGAGAATAAATTAAGGACGATTAACCGAATAATAGACACTCGTTTCAGCACTCGTGGACTCATGTTTGAACTCGGCAGCAGGATGGTTTGTAAGACTTCGAACAGAAACAATGGTCACCACTCCGGAGATTGATATTAATACCTGAATACTAAAAACATTTCCAGTTCTTGATTCAAGCCTGTGGTTCGCTTTGCACGCAAATTCCTAATATGTAATGAACAAATCAAAAAATATCACAGCACCTTGAGTTTTGGACATAAAATGTAGACTTCATCACAAATCTATTCGTTTATTGTTTTCCTCCAAAGGTTGTTAGTACTACGCACCCATTGTCAAAATATTATACAAAGTACAGTAATTAATAAACCCAAAGAAAGCTAATCTAGGAAGGAATCACACGTACATCTGATTAAGACCGGAGCTGGTAGTTTAACAAGGACCGGAGCTGGTAGTTTAACAAGGACTGGAGCTGGTAGTTTAACAAGGACCGGAGCTGGCCAGTGTAACAAGGACCGGAGCTGGCCAGTGTAGCAAGGACTGGAGCTGGTAGTGTAGCAAGGACCGGAGCTGGCCAGTGTAGCAAGGACCGGAGCTGGCCAGTGTAACAAGGACTGGAGCTGGCCAGTGTAGCAAGGACCGGAGCTGGCCAGTGTAGCAAGGACTGGAGCTGGCCAGTGTAGCAAGGACTGGAGCTGGTAGTGTAACAAGGACCGGAGCTGGCCAGTGTAGCAAGGGCCGGAGCTGGCCAGTGTAGCAAGGACTGGAGCTGGTAGTGTAACAAGGACTGGAGCTGGCCAGTGTAGCAAGGACCGGAGCCGGTCAGTGTAACAAGGACCGGAGCCGGAGCTGGCCAGTGTAACAAGGACCGGAGCTGGCCAGTGTAACAAGGACCGGAGCTGGCCAGTGTAACAAGGACCGGAGCCGGAGCTGGCCAGTGTAGCAAGGGCCAGAGCCGCAGCTGGCCAGTGTAGCAAGGACCGGAGCTGGTCAGTCGCCAGGTTACAGAGTCGTTGCAAGAGAGAGAAAGCCCAGAGCAGTTCAGGGATGAACAGCAGCCCCTATCCGTTGTCCGTACAGAGAGTAGGGCGAGTAGTAGGGCCCCAGGGTCGTGGGGTTGAAGGCGCTAAAAGGGGATGCAGCCAGGGATCCCGGGAGTCCCGGCTTGGAGTAGGGGTGATACCTGGCGGACAGAGGGCTGAGAGGGGGGTTCGGGTAGCCGGCGCGATGCATGGCGGCGGCAGAGGACGCGAGGAAGGCGTGAGGGTTGAGCAGAGACATGGAGTTATCGGCCGCCGTGGTGTGAGTCCTCAGGTGCTGCAGCAGCTCGTCCGACGTCCCGAAGCGCTTGCCGCAATACGAGTCGCCGGCGATCCAGTTGCAGACGTAGGGTCTGTAGGCGAGGTGAGGGGGAGGTTGGGGCACCAGACCGGACAGGGCGGCGGCCAGGTTGTACTTCTGATGATCGCACTGAGTGCAGCCGCTGGGACAAGCGCCCAGCAGCAGTTGCTGGTTGTGCAGGCTGTACTGGCAGCCGGTGCAGTACGGGTCCTTGCACACCGGGACCAGAGCCTCACCACCGGACGCAGTCTTGACCCGGGCGTAGCTGACGTATGGCCCGGGAGACGCGGAGGGGTACCCGGCAGCGAGCAGGGCCGCGTGATGGTGCGAGAAAGGGCCCCCGGCGAAAGGAGGTCTGAACGCTGGATTGTTGGGTTCGAGGCCCGGAGGACAACCAGAGCAGAGCGAGCCGAGTGATCCGCCGAGCCCGGCCAGGCCGGAGGGTTTGTATGTTCCGAGGGGCATGTCCTTGGGGTGACCCTGGAGAACTTCCAAACCGGAACGGATGATGGGGCTAGCCCCACCGGTGTTACTGGGGGACACGGACTTAACTCGCTCACCCGGGGGTGTCTTTCCAAAATCCCCCTGGAGCTGCGTCACGACGCTAGGGGAGGCCGCGGACTTCCTGCTGGACGCCCGACCACCCTTTTCCCCGGTGTCATTCACGCTGCCCGTTTTGGAGGGGGGGCGCTCCTCGACCGGAGGCGATGTCATCTTCTTGCAGAGCACGTTGGCCTCGTAGGGCTTGAAGGCGAGCCGGGGCTCCGAGGGGCTGGTGCGAGCCAGGGGCTGCGCGGGGGGCGGCGCCTTGTGAACTGACACAGGGGGCGAGACGGAGGTGTCCACGGAGGACGACTTCTTGGAGGGTTTGTCCAGGGTCGGGATCAGCGTCTTCGTGTTGGGAGAGTCGGCCCCTATCTGACTGCATGTCTGTGCGAGCAGGGCCAGAGGGGACTTCTTGGCGTCCAACTGCAACAATACAACTTGGATATACAACAATACCAGAGATAGGGGGACTTCCAACTGCAACAATACAACATGGATATACAGCAATACCAGAGATGGGGGACTTCCAACTGCAACAATACAACATGGATATACAGCAATACCAGATATAGGGGGACTTCCAACTGCAACAATACAACATGGATATACAGCAATACCAGAGATAGAGGACTTCCAACTGCAACAATACAACATGGATATACAGCAATACCAGAGATAGGGGACTTCCAACTGCAACAATACAACATGCATAGACAGCAATACCAGAGATAGGACTTATAACTGCAACAATACAACATTGATATACAACAATACCAGAGATAAGGGACTTCCAACTGCAACAATACAACATGGATATACAGCAATACCAGAGATAGAGGACTTCCAACTGCAACAATACAACATGCATATACAGCAATACCAGAGATAGAGGATTTCCAACTGCAACAATACAACGATATACAACAATACCAGAGATAGAGGACTTCCAACTTCAACAATACAGCATGCATAGACAGCAATACCAGAGGTAGGACTTATAACTGCAACAATACAACATTGATATACAACAATACCAGAGCCAGAGGACTTCCAACTGCAACAATACAACATGCATATACAGCAATACCAGAGATAGAGGACTTCCAACTGCAACAATACAACAAGGATATACAACAATACCAGAGATAGAAGACTTCCAACTGCAACAATACAACAAGGATATACAACAATACCAGAGATCGAGGACTTCCAACTTCAACAATACAACAAGGATATAAAACAATGCTATAGGACTTCCAACTGCAACAATACAAGAATACCAGAGATAGGGGAACTTACAACTGCAACAATACAACAAGGATATACAACAACACCAGAGATAAAGGGACTTCCAACTGCAACAATACAACTAGGATATACAACAATACCAGAGATAGGGGACTTAACTGCAATAATACAACATGGATATACAACAATACCAGAGCCAGAGGACTTCCAACTGCAGCAATACAACCTGGATATACAACAATACCAGAGCCAGAGGACTTCCAACTGCAACAATACAACTTGGATTTACAACAAGACCAGAGCCAGGGGACTTCCAACTGCAACAATATGGATATACAACAATACCAGAGCCAGAGGACTTCCAACTGCAGCAATACAACCTGGATATACAGCAATACCAGAGCCAGGGAACTTCCAACTGCAACAATGCAACTTGTGTATACAATAATACGAGAGCCAGGGGGACTTTTAGCTGCAACAATACAACATGGATATACAACAATACCAGAGATAGAGGACTTCCAACTGCAACAATACAACATGGATATACAACAATACCAGAGCCAGAGGACTTCCAACTGCAGCAATACAACCTGGATATACAACAATACCAGAGCCAGAGGACTTCCAACTGCAACAATACAAGGATATACAACAATAACAGAGATAGGGGGACTTCCAACTGCAACAATACAACTTGGATAAACAATACCAGAGCCAGGGGAGCTTCCAACTGCAACAATACAACAAGGATATACAACAATACCAGAGCCAGAGGATTTCCAACTGCAACAATACAACTTGGATATACAACAATACCAGAGATAGGGGACTACCAACTGCAACAATACTACTTGGACATACAACAATACCAGGGACTTCCAACTGCAACAATACAACATGGATAAACAACAATACCAGAGCCAGAGGACTTCCAACTGCAACAATACAACTTGTATATACAATAATACCAGAGCTGGGGGACTTTTAACTGCAACAATACCACTTGGATATACAATACCAGAGCCAGAGGGACTTTTAACTGCAACATGGATAATCAACAATACCAGAGCCAGAGGACTTCCAACTGCAGCAATACAACCTGGATATACAACAATACCATAGATAGGGGACTTCCAACTGCAACAATACAACTTGTATATACAATCGGGGACTTTTAACTGCAACAATACAACTTGTATTTACAATAATACCAGAGCTGGGGGACTTTTAACTGCAACAATACCACTTGGATATACAACAATACCAGATCCAGGGGGCCTCCAACTGCAACAATAAAACTTGGATATACAACAATACCAGAGCATAGGAGACTTCCAACTAAAACAATACAACTTGTATACACAATAATACCAGAGCCGGGGGACTTCTTGGCGTCCAACTGCAATAATACAGCTTGGATTTACAACAATAACATAGCCAGGGGGACCTCCAACTGCAACAATACAGCAAGGATATACAACAATAACAGAGCCAGGGGGACCTCCAACTGCAACAATACAACTTGGATATACAACAATACCAGAGCCAGGGGACTTCAAACTGCAACAATACAACAACACTAGAGCCAGGGGACTTCCAACTGCAACAATACAACCTGGATATACAATACCAGAGCCAGGGGACTTCAAACTGCAACAATACAACAATACTAGAGCCAGGGGACTTCCAACTGCAACAATACAACTTGGATGTACAATACCAGAGCCAGGGGACTTCCAACTGCAACAATACAACTTGGATATACAACAATACCAAAGCTAGGGGACTTCCAACTGCAACAATACAACCTGGATATACAACAATACCAGAGCCAGGGGGACCTCCAACTGCAACAATACAACCTGGATATACAACAATACCAGAGCCAGGGAGACTTCCAACTAAAACAATACAACTTGTATATACAATAATACCAGAGCCAGTGGATCTTCTTGGCGTCCAATTGCAACAATACAACCTGGATTAACAATAAAACTAGATTCAGGTGGAACTTCTATCTGCAACAATATAACCGCCCAAATTTATTTACAAATAAATCAATAAATTTAAGTAACAAAGAAAAATAGTTATTTTGTTAGGAAAATATCAGTGAGTAAGAATGATTGTTAATGTGGACATACATATATTGTGTTACTTATCTAACCATGAAAATACGCGACAGTGCACCAGGCCTCAACGAACTATGATCATATATATTTTATAACTAAAGTAAAAAAGACGCAAACAATTTGTTCAGACCTGGGAGCTAATTCATTATTAAATATTTGATTGTTTTGAGTTGGGTTTGTTACGTACGTGTTTAATCATATTTTCCTGTGATATCATGGACGATTAAAATTCAGTCCTAATTACTGATTCAATTAAAGTTTTAACAGTTTAAAAATAACTTATATAAATTGTTTCACCCTTGATAGTAAACGTTCGTTCTATAATATAAACAATTTAAAACTTGATTGAATGTCAGTATCTAGTTTAAAATGAATGAGCCCGGTTCTGTGAGCCCGAGGATGGTGCGTGTCGAGTTCCCGGCGTCTGGACGGGGACCGGCCGAGGAATAGTTGCACGACTGTCCGGTACTCGTCGGCCGAGGAATAGTTGCGCGACTGTCCGGTTCTCGACGGCCGTGATTTCTCATATCGAGAAACCCTCACTAACCAATAAAATGAAATTTGTATTCTACAAAAAATAGTATTATCATTATCACCGCGTCTTACTAGCGTTCGGGTTATACCCACTTACGCTAATGTGTAATGGTAGGGTGATTGTGAGATGAAATGGAGGACCTACAGTTTAACGTGGGATCCGAACCACGGTGGAGGCCTGGCTTTCCCCACATAGTATTTTGCAGATAAATATGAAAACAAAAATTATTATATAAAGACAATCACGAATTTTTTTTTCAATCCACAAACTGTACGAAAACTTAAGTTAATTTGTTTGAAGAAAATAATGTGAATAGCACATTAATTTCAAATTTACTTTTGAGTTACGAAACATTAACCCACCAATAAATATTTACATTTCAAGACTAAAATACCATTTAACGTGAGCGTAAGGAATAAATAAAGCAGGCACAAGTCGGGGAGTCGGAGGATAGTAAAACAGTCTAAGGTGTCTGTCTGTCTTCTATTCACGGGAAAAGTGAAGGCGAGTATTCAGTGCTTGCCCACTTACCGTGGTAGGAAGAGGAGACAGATAGTCCGGCTGCAGGTATTGGCTACTCCCTGTGGTAATCATTCCGCCACCTTCTAGAACCACCATTTGGAACCACTCCCGACTGTAGTACGGCACTCGCGGGGCAACTATCGGTTAGAGACACTTCACTCGAGACAACAATACTTGACGCAACAACAACAGAACATCACCGTACCTCGAACGTTCTCTGACTGACGACTCGCAGCCCTAGCGGTGTCTGGCGGAACTACCAGCGCCCTCTACCTTCCCCTCCAACGACCCATGTTGATGACGTAGCGCTAATGCCACCACGTTTCACAGAGGGAGGGGGGAGAAGAGCTGTCAGGTTTTTACCACCCAGGGCGCTAGTGATGATGACAGCTTTTGAAGCTCTTGCCGCCTCAGACTACCCCCTCCCCCGTCACCCCAGTGAAAACATCTTTCATTTCCCCTATTCCCCTTTATTGAACTTAATCAGTAGCCAGCCACCTTTTAAAAGACGGACGGCGGTGCTGTGTAGTTGATGAATGACCCGCAGGAGGCGGATATGACAAACTACGAGGAGGTTTGTAGCGACCGGTCAAGTACGGCGGAACCTTACATTTATATTTTATACGACACAGAATGTTCTCTCCAGAAAAAAAGGGATCTATTTTTCTCCGTGTAGGTACTTATTTCGAGACTTATGGTTTCCCCCCTCTCCTCGGTACGTTTTTATCCC
>CABFVX010009456.1:0-18340 GCA_902151425.1 Timema shepardi
CCGAGATTCGAACCTCGATCTCCCCGTCCTCAGCAGTCAGGCTCAACACGACAAGCGCGTTAGCCAACTACGCCACCAAGGCGGGTGATAATTGAATTAAATCTTTCTATTAATCAATATTTAATTTATTTTGATCATGAAATTATTTTGGTCAAAACAACTGAAAAAATATAACCTCATGTTAATATAGACCTAACCTCATGTTTCCTTACCTCTCAGCTCCAGTATGTTGCTTACGTGTGACGTCACGGTCGATCAAGAAAAGATTTCTCAGGTTAATGAATTCACGTTTTACTCCGCGAGTTTGGAAGAAATTGCGTTCTAACAAACCCCATAGATTTTTAAATAGTTCTAAAAATATAGTCCTACAGTGTCACAACATTATTATTTTTATCTTTAAACGTAGTTTTTTGTAAACTTTCTTTTTTATAAATCATTTACAACTTAGCTATTTATCTTAATCACGACAATGTCCTGTAGGAGTCTTCCTGGTCAGGATGTAAATTAAAAAAGGTCCGTGGTAGCAAATGGCATTTTATAATAGAAAGCAAGAAATAAAATTTTTAAAAAACAAGTCAAAGTTTTCAATGCGTAAATAACAAAGTGACTGTAAGCTCGTCAGAGGAAGAGGGGAAATGTTATCTATCAGTAGATAAACAAGGGACATCTCATGGTGGACTCTTCATTTTCTGCCCTCTATTTCTATTTCATACATTGGTGTCTGAGAGCCTTAAGACATTGCTGTGTCTCTGGTGGTTATAGTCTGAGACAATGCAGTGTCTCTGGTGGTTATAGTCTGAGACAATGCAGTGTCTCTGGTGGTTATAGCCTGAGACAATGCTGTGTTTCTGGTGGTTATAGCCTGAGACAATGCTGTGACTCTGGTGGTTATAGTCTGAGACAATGCTGTGTCTCTGGTGGTTATAGTCTGAGACAATGCAGTGTCTCTGGTGGTTATAGCCTGAGACAATGCTGTGTCTCTGGTGGTTATAATCTGAGACAATGCTGTGTTTCTGGTGGTTATAGCCTGAGACAATGCTGTGTCTCTGGTGGTTATAGTCTGAGACAATGCTGTGTCTCTGGTGGTTATAGTCTGAGACAATGCTGTGTCTCTGGTGGTTATAGCCTGAGACAATGCTGTGTCTCTGGTGGTTATAGCCTGAGACAATGCTGTGTCTCTGGTGGTTATAGTCTGAGACAATGCTGTGTCTGTGGTGGTTATAGCCTGAGACAATGATATGTCTCTTGTGGTTATAGCCTGAGACATTGCTATGTCTCTGGTGGTTATAGCCTGAGACAATGCTATGTATCTTGTGGTTATAGCCTGAGACAATGCTATGTCTCTTGTGGTTATAGCCTGAGACAATGCTATGTCTCTTGTGGTTATAGCCTGAGACACTGCTATATATCTGGTGAGTATAACCTAAGATATTGCCAAGTCTCTTGTGGCAAGTGTGATAGTGCTTAGACTGCTTAGGTGCGTCAAGTTAAGATGCAACCCGCTTGGCATAATATCTTAGAAATCTCCAAGCTTACAACGTCGTTACTCACTTATTATTCGGTTTTATTTTCGTGTTTATGGGCGAGGGGGTTATAAGGGGTGCAGGAATAGGACTCGACCACAAGCTCTGCTGGTTAAAGAAGACCGTCTTGCTAATTAGAGGTGTCATAAAGTTGGGTTGTTGTTTTTTTGTGGAAGATGTCTAAAACAGATGTGAGTGGTGACCAACACCAACAATACTGAGACATCTTGTCCCTCCAAGAGGGGCCAAAAGCACGTGAAAAGTATCAGTGTAATTACCCACAATTTGGTTTATTTCCTCTTGTGGTCGAGGTGGATGTGATACTATCGACACAAAAATAGTCTTTTATATTAGTTTATGGCCACAAATTGTGACACTTAGTTTTTTATTTGTATACTTTTTACTGATAAATGTTAGGGTGCTATGACCATCAAGGCTTCGAGAAGGAAGCAGATATTTTGCAGGCAGGTGGAATGAATGATCACATAAGATAACCAGAAATGTCTGAAACATTTTAAATTTCAACATAAGATTTTGGGAAATGAGTTATTAATAAAAAGTAGAAAATACCTCTTAGCTATGTAATGGAAAGCTACAATTAGGCAAGAAAATAGCAAGAACCCCAACAAATTACTTAAAAATGTATTCAAATTTGAATAAAAAGACAGAGATACGTTCAAAATGTCCATAGCAGTAGAAAGACACTTCTTGGTGTAATTTGGTATTATTGAGGTGTGTGATGGACTATCCGACATGTTCCACACTATAACAATGCCCCATGATACACTAAGCTGTGTAGGTAGGCCTACATCGCTTCACACGCCTTGGTAGATGGAAACAATTGAGTTTAGCACCTTGTGTATGTAAGCTTACACTTTCTTAAAGATATGTTCAAGTTTGTTGTATGTTGTGGATCAAAGGGAAGGGGTAGGCCATGTAAGACGTGGCTAAATGTGTTAGACGAATGTGGGGAAAAATAGAAACATTAATAGTTTTAATAATGAAGAGCATGTATGACTCAGTGTATGGATGTGGTTGAAGAGAAGGAAGTATGCAAGAATAGGGAGTTGTGTATATTGGTATGTAGGTATGTGTGTGTGTGTTTGTGTGTGTGTCTGTATGTTTGTATGCATGTGTGTCTGTATGTGTGTGTGCATGTGTGTCTGTATGTTTGTGTGCATGTGTGTCTGTATGTTTATGTGCATGTGTGTCTGTATGTTTGTTTGCATGTGTGTCTGTATGTTTGTGTGCATGTGTGTCTGTATGTTTGTGTGCATGTGTGTCTGTATGTTTGTGTGCATGTGTGTCTGTATGTTTGTGTGCATGTGTGTGTTTGTATGTTTGTGTGCATGTGTGTGTTTGTATGTTTGTGTGCATGTACGTGCATGTGTGTGCAGTTGTGTATGCATATGTGTATGCATGTGTGTTTGCAAGTGTGTGTTTGAGTGCTTGTATGTTAAATGGTGATTGATAGTTTAGTAAGTAAACAAACGCTAATTTTTATACTTATAAAACATGACGTGAAACACAGGTTGGTATAATTGTGGTTGTTTTCACATTGTAAAATTTATTTTGGTAGCCTACACTTTGAATTTAAAGTTAAGACATATACATATATGAAATCCATGTGGTATGTGCCCTTCAGGGATGCTTTATACCACTTCCTGATACGTTAGATAATGAAAATTCGGTATGGACGCTATTAGAAAAATCCGAAACTTGAAAAATCTAAGTTGGTGGAAATAAAGCACAAATTTAACGGACACAAGACCACTGATTATAATAAAGTGGATTCATTAGCATTACGTGGCCAAAAATGAAGGGTGAAAATAGCGCTTATATCGGAGTGACAGAACTACTTCTGGTGATATAGCTCAGTGAACCATCTTGCTCTTTGACAAACCATAAGGCTCCTTTTTCATTTTGTTTCTGTAACAGTATATAATATTTAATTTATAATCCTTGATAGGCTGGGATTCTTTTTAATGTCACTATGTTGTGTTAGGGTCTATTATAATTGCTAATTAAGGCTCTAGCCACACATATATATATATATATATATATATAATATTCTCTAAATTTTAAACAGACACCTGGGACTGGAATTGAACCTGGGACCTCTTCACTTAGTACGCCACTGAGCTATCCAGAGGTTGTCCCGTGTCCAATGTCACTCTTCACTAATATTTTAAGGTGGAGTCTGTTATGGACGTGTGTGAAACGTTAGCCACACATGATCAGATAACGCAACCACCTTCAACCCGGGAGCTATGCTACCAACATTACAAGTGTGGCAGATTTCTCTTTTCACTTTTGTATTGGTAAATCTGTATTAGAAACATCAAATCTCGCTAAGTGTATTTAATCGATAAATCAAATTTTTTTTTAATATTTACGGTTTACTGCATAGATGGTCTGACGTTTTAAGGCTTCAAGTCCATTACTGAAGGGGCTGGAAACAATAAAGTCCAAGTTCATATCTCACTCTTGTTTACTGCGTTAGGGGTGGTTTTCCAAAAATGATTTACCACTGGGATCTACCTGTCCCATCTCAATGATTATGCAAGTACACTTCATCTAAGACTAGCCTCCTCATCTTGGCTTTCTAGAATCAAACTTCAAATAATTCTCGAGCTAAGACATATCAACTAAAATACTCGTCGCGTGTACTAAATAGAGGTTAAGGGTGGGTCTTAAGGACCGTTTCAGATGATTAGCTCTTTTTAAAAATGTAATTGTATTTTTTTTTCTAAACGTAGGCCTAAATTTTAAAAAAGTAACAAAGCTCTACAGTAGACTACAATCGACCATGTGTTTATAAAGTGAAATTGAACCAATTCTTTTACGTTAATAAAATATTAACGAAACTAAGTATTTTCTAATGAAACTTGACTCGCGGTATTTTCTTTAAATTTAAAATGTTGTGTTTACATTTAACAGTCTTTTATTTACAGGTAGAACCACTCCAAGCCAGTTTGTATACTAAATTTCCTTTATCTTTACAATGAATCCAACTATCTAAATAGACATTGAAAATGACAACGTTAGCGCTGGAATGGTTCGCAAAGAGAGAAGAAAGAAAAGTCATAAATGCTACACAAAATGAATCTTGCAACATTCATCGTGCTAAGGTGATATAACATTTATATAGCATATAACAAGTAACAAATCGTACATAAAATGTAAACTTTGTCGGTACGATATTTGCTTCTTGGAACTAGTTTTGTTTTTATTCACCGCGAATAATTAAGTTGTAAAACAATTTCGACGATGAAGCTATTGGAGTCATCACCTCCCCCTCCCCCCTAACCCCTCTCTGACCAGATATATTGGAGGTGTTATGGCTGGCGAGATTAGTTTATTGGTAGACATGACGAGGGAAGATTGAACTTGATGTAGATCTGAAACATTTTTATAAATCTTTATAGCGCTCTGTGTTCACGGAAAAAAGAAAGAAAAGGAAAATAATATTCTAACCTGACCGCATTGGTAACATTGCAACAGGGCCCCGGACCCCAAGGGGCCCGCTGTCTCAATAGGGCCCGATTTCCATATTTTCAACCGTATTTAAGAAGGCATCGCTATTATTAACGTTTTGGTGCTAGATGATAATCTTAGACAGAAAATTGCCATAAAATTAGTAGATATTATAGAACCGCTAATAACTTTAATCATACTGTATTTTTTATGATAATAGTCTACGATAACTTTTTTTTTTTGTTAAATCACCGCGAATTTACTACCCACTAAGGTTAAATGCATGATAACTACTTTAATAGGGTAGCCATGAGGAAGGAAGTATTTTAGAAGTAGCCTATCCGCATTTGCATAAAATGGGAGGGGTAAACCACCCTCAATAACTCCTATTAGGATTTGAACAACTATTTCCTCCACATCAGCAGGCCAGTCTAATACGAGCGTGGCGCCGTAGACGGTTTGGCCAACGAAGCGGGTGTTAACTTGTTAAAGTCGCTCATGGAAAAGGAAGGATATTAATGATAATAATGTGTTCGCTTTAAATTACATCCTAACAATAGAATTAATTTTCTCTAAATTGAAAAACGACACCTAGACACGGGAATTGAACCTGGGAGATTTGGTTTGGTACACCAATGTTCTAGCCACTGAGCTATCCAGGAGTCTGGAGGCGGCTGTGTTATCTGCCTCATTTAATGATTAATATATTACAAGAAGATGCCTTGACAGCATTCTACCACCGTACAGAATAATGTGAGTCTGACGCTCTATACAGTAGAGTCAATGGTGAACACTTAAGGCTTTTAAAAATGTACAGACCCACTTCTGTGGCTGCGTGATCTAACGCGCTACTCTTGCAATATACTAGACTGCCGAAGACGGGGCTATCGTGGTTCGATTCTGGCCGGATGCACCGAGGGTGGTTTTCCCCTCTCCTTATACGCAAATTAGGGTGCACTCTCTCTTAATTAAGCCTTCCTAATCTCTAAACCACTAGCGTAATAAGTACATAGGCGTGTAACCCGAACGGGTAGTAAGGCTAGGTGTTTAAAAACATGCACTGTAGCAAGATAAGTGCTATCAAATATCTACTATTTCCGGCGCTAAATACAAATTTAGGAGTTAGATAACTTGACATTGGCTAGCTCTAAAAACTGGATAGTTCGGGCCCACCATGGTTTCCATGAAGCTAACAAATTAGATTTAATTCTACTTTTAGATGGAAGTATTTGGATAGTTCAAAGCCTGTATATTATGAATTATTCAAACCTAACTTGACGACGGTGGAACGCTGACAGATGAGGATATTCGCTAAGAAGTAGAGAACGAGAATATCCAAGAATCCCCTGAGGAAGACGACAACACAGACTTCCAAACAGAAGAACCAGTACCATCCGTTTCTGAGGGAAAACCTGGGAAGATTCACTGAATCACAACCGGACGTGAAAGACACGAACAATGAACTTGAAGATTGTATTTTTGTGTCAAGATAAGCAAATTAAAACAAATCAAGATAACTACTTTTTTCAAACGTAATTGCAAAAACTGATTCAAGACTGCAATTTTTATGTTTTTTCCACAAGTTTTTAATAGTTTTTTTGGTTGTTTTTTCGTGTAGTTATAGATTGTGTATGTAAATTTTATACAACATATAGATAATAAATGTTGTAGACAAATATGTGAAAAAGAGAAACATTAATAGTTTTTATAATAAAAGAGCATGTGTGACCCTGTGTATGGATGTTGAAGAGAAGGATGTTGAAGAAGGGAGTATGCAAGGAGAGGGAAGTGTGGAGAAAGTTAGTGAAGATGGATTAAGTACGGAGTTGTTGTTTGAGCTATAAGCACAGTTTCTTGTCTACATCGTCACGGAATGGCGTGATGATATATATATATATGTAATGCATGTATATATGTAATGCATGTATAAATTATAAAAGATGTGTGTGTTCATATGTAGCATATTTTGAAATTATTGATTTATTGTGTACCAGCTGCATAGATAATCATAAAAATAGTTAATTCAAATTTTGGATGCTTTGAATTTATTTTTACATCTCTTGTACTTCAAATTAATTAAGTTCTACTGTATTTCAAAATCAATACACTCTATGTATTAGGTATTGAATACCGAGGGTAAAAAAAAGTACTCGTCTTTGGTGGGACTTGTAAACTACCCCCCCCCCCTCCCCAAGGAAGTGAATTTCCGCCCCGTCTTGTCCCTTTGATAAGTTTATGAGTATTTCTCAAGGTCAGACTGATTGGAACAGATATTTCATAATGACTTATTGGGCTCTCGTACCCGCAAGTGGGCCACCTGCGTGTCTACGAGGCGGCCGACTCACCTCTGAAAAGGATCCTCACGGGATAACCTTCTACACTCTTACTACTATTACTATTATTACTATTACTGCCTCTCGGTTTCATCTCTTCAAGAAAACGAGGCGGAGGTGTAGGTCAGATTTCGTTTTACTTCTAGGGGTCTTCAGCACTAAATCTACATCCCTGAAGGAACGGGGAAAGGACGGGGGGAAGGGGGGGAAGAGGAGACATATCTCATAAAGATGAGGGAGGTAAAAAAAAACCACACACACAAAAAAACAGACGAGGGAGAGAAAACGGAGTGAAATTAGGGCTGAATGGGTTCTTCGGTCCAAACCAACCGTGGAGGAAAAAGGAGAGCGATGCTCCGCTGAAGGAAATGGCGGGAGTAAACATTCGCGTGATGAATGACGTCATGGTCTCGTGAAAATATCGTGGTTCACGTGATTCATCCTCCTCCTCGCCCGTCTTTGCCCCACGAGAGTTTGGCGCCACAAGGATTCTGAGAGAGAGAGAGAGAGAGAGAGAGAGAGAAAGGGTTTTTATTTTGTTCAGTGGCGTAGCCATGACCATGTGACACCGGGGATTTCGAGAACGTTGGGTTTGCAAGAATCTACTCAGAGTCTTATTTTTCAAGGTGATAAGAAATTAATGTTTTTTTTTTATTTGAGGTATTTAACGTACATTTTTAAAACCAACTTATTATATCAGCACATGCAATTTTCTAAGAGTTAAGAGTGAAAAGGCCTATCAATTTATCCGGGAAAAGTATTTTCACAAACTTTCAGGGTGTTCTTACACGTCCTAGCCAACACGACACAGTCGGATTTACTTCTTCTCCGAAGGAAGTTGCGCTACGGATTTATATCGCTCAACAGATATCCGTTGACTCCCGCTGGGTTTGAACCCACAAACATCGGGTCCTGAGGCGGACACTTTACCTCAAGACCACCGAGGTCAACTTGATGGTATATAATTGGTTCGTTTTGAAGGAAGTAACTGAAAGAAATATTATTCTGAAGAAATGTCGCGTCCAAACTAAATGTTGTTGTGAACCTTCCTTAACATTATCACTGACTGCTGATCTTTTCACCAGGAGGGATTAAAACATAATCAAACAATTCGGTTTGAATTACATCAAATACTCTAGCGTGTTTGGGCCGAGGGAAGAAGCCCGTATAAAATGTCGGCATCGATCTCACTCTCAATAGTTTTATCGTCAACAGGACTTTCTTTTATAAACACCGATAGCCTGACAGTCATGGACACAAATATCACTTACCTCCTGTTATGAGAGATAACAGTCCTCACATGAAATCCAAAATATCGCCTATCAGGGACAGGCCTAGCCCTAGTTTATTACTGTATATTATTACATCAATAAAGCCATGAAATTATCCAATAAGTAGTATTTTAAATAAAAGTATGTTAATAAATCGTACGAAATGGTTCCTCTAACAAAATTTAAAATACTAATAATTGCATACCATTTTTTAGCACCACGTCTTACTACCCGTTCGGGATATACGTCTTACGCTAATGTGTAATGGTTAGGGTGATTGTGAGATGAAATGGAGGACCTACAGTTTAACGTGGAATCCGAACCACGGTGGAGGCCTGGCATTCACCACATTCACAAGATGTCTTGTCAGAGGTGAAGGAAGGGTTTGGCAATCAGATAAATCTGTGCTGGGACCGAGGATTGAACCCCGGACCCCCAACACAGAAGTCCAACACCTTACCCATAGACCACCAGGTCAACGTTATATCATTATTATTAACATTATTATTATTATTAGTAGTAGTAATAAATGGTTCCCACTTCTGTGACCACAGGGTCAAAGGCGTCACTCTCACTAAATACTAGACTGCTAATGACTGGGCTGCTCGTGGTTCGACCCCAGTTGGGTGTACTGAGGGTGGTTTCCTTTTATGGTTGTACACTGGTTCCCCACACAAATGTGGGTACACTTCTTTTAGTTCAACCTTCCTCATCCCTAAACCATTAGCATAATTTGTACATAAGGGTACAACCCTAACGGGAATGGGTAGTAAATCGCGGGGATAAAAATAAAATAAGTAATATACACTTCTTAAATTAATAAAGCAGAAACAATAAATCAACGGAAAAATATTATGAATATAAATTAATAATTGAGTAAACATAGAATCAAAACACAACTTTTTTTTTTTAAGATACACGGATAACAGACAACTCATGATCGTGTTGGAAACAAAATCATCTTTTGAAAGAGTTAGTAGTCAGTTCTAGACATCAAACAGAATGAATAAAGAGAAAAGTTCACTTCAATTATCTTCTATAATAGTTTCCCTTCCATTCTCACCCTCCCCATCTTCTTTAAAACCCATAACCCCTCCCCCCATTTGAGTGAGCCCCAAAACTCCCACCCGAGCGGGCGCCAACGATAGGTCACTAGAACCATATTTCTTGAATAAAGTACGTGACGATTTGACCCGTCCCAGACCTGGAGGCCGCCCCTCAACTTGACTGGTAAGGTAACTCTCACCTCCGACCTGTGATATGCTGGTGGCTGTACGTACAGTCACTGTCATATCGTGGCTGTACGTACAGTCGCTGTCATATCGTGGCTGGATGTACAGTCGCTGTCATATTGTGGCTGTACGTACAGTCGCTGTCATATCGTGGCTGGATGTACAGTCGCTGTCATATCGTGGCTGTACGTACAGTCGCCGTCATATCGTGGCTGTACGTACAGTCGCTGTCATATCGTGGCTGGATGTACAGTCGCTGTCATATCGTGGCTGGATGTACAGTCGCTGTCATACCGTGGCTGGATGTACAGTCATATCGTGGATGGATGTACAGTCACTGTCATATCGTGGCGGGATGTACAGTCACTGTCATATCGTGGCTGGATGTACAGTAGCATGTCATATCGTGGATGGACGTACAGTCACTGTCATATCGTGGCTGTACGTACAGTCGCTGTCATATCGTGGCTGGATGTACAGTCACTGTCATATCGTGGATGGACGTACAGTCGCTGTCATATCGTGGATGGATGTACAGTCGCTGTCATATCGTGGATGGATGTACAGTCGCTGTCATATCGTGGATGGATGTACAGTCGCTGTCATATCGTGGCTGTACGTACAGTCATTGTCATATCGAGGCTGGATGTACAGTCGCTGTCATATCGTGGCTGTACGTACAGTCGCTGTCATATCGTGGCTGGATGTACAGTCGCTGTCATATCGTGGCTGTACGTACATTCGCTGTCATACCGTGGCTGGATGTACTGTCATATCGTGGATGGATGTACAGTCACTGTCATATCGTGGTTGTACGTACAGTCGCTGTCATATCGTGGCTGTACGTACAGTCGCTGTCATACCGTGGCTGGATGTACTGTCATATCGTGGATGGATGTACAGTCACTGTCATATCGTGGCGGGATGTACAGTCACTGTCATATCGTGGCTGGATGTACAGTAGCTGTCATATCGTGGATGGACGTACAGTCGCTGTCATATCGTGGATGGATGTACAGTCACTGTCATATCGTGGCTGGATGTACAGTCGCTGTCATATCGTGGATGGATATACAGTCACTGTCATATCGTGGATGGATGTACAGTCACTGTCATATCGTGGATGGATGTACAGTCACTGTCATTGTCAATGAACTTTACCACTAGCTTTAAAATAGTGTGTATGGTACAATTTTAATTGCAAGGGACTTTCAGAAAAAACAAACATATTTTACTGTCGACCAAATTTAGAACAATCATTATTAAATAAAATAATTATTAGTGTTATTTTATAGGCATTGACAATAACTATCACTCACTCTGGTGCCCGCATGGTCTAGGGCATCACTCTCACAATGGACTAGACTGCCGATAATCAGGATATCGTGGTTCTATTCTGGTCGGGTGTACTGAGAGGTTGGTTTTCCACTCTCTCTCCACGCAAACGTGAGTACCTTTCCTTTAAATTCAACCTTCCTCATCCTTAGCACATTAAAGTAAACTTAGTTTATAAGCGTATAACCCAAACGGGTAGTAAGACATGGTGTTAATAAATATATACTTTACATTCATTACCGTTTCCAGCGTGTGGTCAGTTTTTATTCAAGTCATTGCAATATTTCCCACTAGCGGCTTGCTAGGCTTGTCATAGATTCATTTGTCTAATAATATAACTTAAGACTAGGACAGACACAACATCCAGTCCCCGTCCGTTAATTTATCACTGTGAAAGGGTAAACTCACATTTCACCAATGATACATTTTTCGGCCATGCTGGTAATTGAACCCGGGACCCTTAGCCCATTAGACAGATACGCTACCGACTTAGCTAAGGTGTTGTTGGATCATATATCAAAAGTTAGAGTTTTAGATCACTTGACTTGACGTATGAACACGTGAAAGTAGATCTTGTAACGTTTATAAATGTCAGGGCTGTGTTAAGGACGTACCCACACCGTTAAGGCGGACGGAGAATGGTCCGGTCTGGCGTGCTAATGCCAGGTAGGCCGGAGTTCGGATTCCAGCTGGCTCGCAGAGGTAGCTTTTCACGAAGGTTTTTTTAAACTATCGTTCCATGCAAATGCTTGTACAATTTCTGTAAATTGTATCTTACTTATGTTTACTCCATTAGTTTAAATATATATATATATATATATATATATATATATNGTAATGTTAGTGAAATAAGCACATCTTCATCATTTTTAGTTACGAAGATATGACAGGGGGGGGGTCAGAACCCCCTAAAGTCAAATTCTACAACCGGACACTTTTCAATCGAAATTTTAATGATTCCCAGCAGTTTTTAGTGAAAAAATCACTACGTCATTAATTTTACGTGAGGTGACCTGGCGATCTAGGGGTAGGGTGTCAGACTTCTGTGCTGGCGGCCGGGGTTCAATCCTCGGTCCCGGCACAGATTTATCTGATTACCAAAACCCTCCTTCACCTCTGACAATACATCTTGTGAATGTGGGGAATGCCAGGCCTCCACCGTGGTTCGGATTCCACGTTAAACTGTAGGTCCTTCATTTCATCTCACAATCACCCTACCATTACACATTAGCGTAAGTGCGTACAACCCGAACGGGTAGTAAGACTCGGTGCTAATAATAATACTAATAATTTTACGTGACAAACGACCTTCAAAAAAAAAATCGGCGTGAAAGAAAACTTTTCTATGGAAGCTGAGTCCAGCCCAGATAATTTTAGTGAAAAAAATCACGTCTCCATTCCAATTAGGAGAGAAAAGGTGTCTTGAGGGGCCGAAACCCCCCTTGTAAAAAAAATCGGTCCACTGCGAACGTTAGGGGATAGCCCCCATGTAATTATGACGCAAACTGATCGTCTCTTATCAACTTTTGTTCGGTCAGGCGAGGGCTAAACGTGTTTCACATCTTTTACACCCCTCCCTCCTCCATGGTCACACGGTTTTTGACCAGAAGGGTGGTCGGAGGGGGCCGGGACCCCCAGATTAGCAAAGAGCAAGGACCAACTTAGGAGATGAGCAAATTCGAAATCTATCTGTTGAAAGGTCTCGTAGGAATAAATTCCCAAAAAAAACCTTTTTTGACGTAAAACTGGTTCTGGATTAGTTTTAGTGAATAATACCCATAGTATCTGGGTGAATCGTAAAAAACGAAAATTCATACTTTAAAAAAAGACTACAAGCCTGAGGTTTGTCAAAAGTAGTTATAATGGGATCACTCTAACTTTGACCTTTTCAGATAATTTAAAAACTACTAACATTTTGTGCTGTATTCGTCCACATTGTGAAATTATGATCGTCATTCCCACAAGTGAAGTGTGTTTATATCACTTGTCAGAGTGGCAGGATAGATTTTTGTGGCGGTAATACCACCGCTGATACATTTCGGGATATATCATTGAATATAATATTTTACTATCTTCTCTTCGAATCATTGATCTAAAACAAATGCGGAAAAGCTTACGCTTCCAAAGGCATTAGCTTTAGGAGCTAGAATATCTGAGCAGAAATTTATGAACGCAGAAGCCAAGTCAGTTTATAACGTTACTGGCTATAGCTGTCAGTTGTAGAACAAACAGGGGAAGAGGGAAATACAAGTGCTAAGACTTGTATTGTGCCCATCCAATTAAATAACAGCAATCCTTTCACAAATATCCATTCTAAGCTCATACGCCAGTAACCTATCATTTTCAGATCATTTGGATCTTAATGAACAACCAGAATAAGTGGATTTTTTTGGAATTTTCAGAATGGAAAATGTTATATTTTAAACTATGTTTATTATTGTTGTTATTATACGTGTCCTGTCTTACGACAGATTAATTCCTTTTGTCGGTGAACCTAGACCGCCAATGTTACCTGTCCTCTGCCTCCTCCTTCAGCTCCTTCAAGTCATCTAATATTTGAATAATAATAATTATTATTATTATTAGCACCGCGTCTTACTACCCGTTCGGGTTATACGCAGTTACGCTATTGTGTAATGGTAGGGTGATTGTGATATGAAATGGAGGACCTACAGTTTAACGTGGAATCCGAACCACGGTGGAGGACTGGCATTCCTCACATTCACAAGATGTCTTGTCAGAGGTGAAGGAAGAGTTTGTCAATCAGATAAATTTGTGCCGGGACCTGGGATTGAACCCCGGCCGCCAGCCAATATTTTAATCCTCCTTCTTCCTAAGCTCCTCTTTCCCTCAACCTTTCTTTCTAAGACGTCATGCAGAAGACAGTTCCTCCAAGAATGTGTTTACGAGTATATAAATGTTAAGGTCAGTCCTGTAAACACCAAACTCAAGTAGATGAATGTTTCATCAATGCACCGCCTATGCGCATCATCTAATTGGCAATACATCGGATACCTAAGCAGCCCCCCGCAGTGTCCTTAATATCAGTCCTCGTTTGCTATCTGAATCTTTACGCTCAGGAGTAAGGTAGAACTTGAAGTGAATGCACCAGTATTTTCTATGAGTGTATCCGCTTTATTTTCGGACCCTGATCATCTGGTCACCTGCCAACTAGACAATATGAGACTGACGCCTTGGTCTGTGTGGGCTCCCAAGTTTGGATCAACAATAATATATTTTATTGTATATATATATATATATACTTATGTATTATTGTGTAATAACTTATAATATAGTTGTTACAGGGAATTTGAAGCTACCCCGATATATTTTATACTAGGTATTTAACGTGCATTTTGCTAACCGAGTGATTATATCAGAACACGAGAATTTCTATGAGCGAGAGCGAATGAACCTACCGATTTTGCCGGGAACCTTCCAGTTATCTTTTACATGCCACAATTGACGGCTTTACTTCATCTCCGAAGGAGGTTGTGCTACGGATTTTCTATCGTTCAAGATAAATCCGTCGACCTCACCTTGGTTTGAACCCACGAACGTCGGGTCCTGAGGTGAGCACTTTACCCCAAGACCACCTAGGTTGAATATCCCAATATGCTAAAATCATATGTAGGGAAATTGTACTGGTGCAGATATTCTAAATGTTGATATTTGGCCCTCATGGCTCTGAAGAGTTGGAGGAATGTGTGTCTGGTTTGAAATAGTTCCTCATTATCTCAGCACATAAATATAATATTATAATGATAATCCAAGGTTTTAATCGATATCTGAACACATATTTTAAGAATATATATTATTTATCTTGTATTTATTTTTCATATTAATAGAGACTCTAACAAATTACGGGCAAAGTAACTTTGTAAATAATCACCACCGAGTGAAGACTGGCCAATTTACGTCCAAGATATTTTGGTTCGAACAGCCCTGGGGTTGAAGATCCAGCATCCCTCTTGGGGGGACACGTCTTACCACCCGTTCGGTCCATACATCTGTGTTCTAATCACACTAATGGTTTTAGATATTAGGAAGGTTTAATTTAGAGGACGTGCACCCAAGTTTATGTGGAGGGAGAATAGAAACCCTATATGAAAACAACTCTTCGTGCATCCGACCGGGATTGAATCCCGATCTTTCCTTCTTCAGCAGTCTAATCTATTGCGAGAGTGCCGCCGTAAACCGTGAGTCCAACAAAAAGGGTAGTTTTTATTTAATAATAATAATTTAAAAAATAAATTATACCTGTATATCAGAGGTTTTATTATTTTCCCCACAAACAACATATTTTAATTAAGGTTAACCGTAATTTAAAATTAAAACTTATTACTCAAATACATTAGAATAGTAAAATTTGCAAAATAGTTCTACTGTTAGTAGTTTGAATAATAAAAACACTTAATAACATAGTAGTCTTAAAGGGACGTGGCAGTTTCAGGATAGGAAGACGCGTCATCAACACGATGAAATAAGTAGATGATCTAGAATTGCTGGCCAATAATAAAGATGAGTTGCAGGAAGTTATGGGAATTTAAAAAAAATGAAGAGCCGCTGAAAATCAAAATTGGAAACCAGCAGTTGGAAAATATAGAACAGTTCTAGTACCTAGAGGTTACTGCTGACCTGCAAGTTGAGTTTGGAGCTGAGGAGGAAACTGATAATATCCTACATTTGGAGCATAAACTTGGACTCTCGGGAAGATGGAAAAGAAATACTTGGAGAGCTTTCAAATGTGGTCTGGAGAAGACTTGAGAAGATCAGGTGGACAGACAGGGGGACAAGTTAACAAGTCCTGAGAAGAGTGGGTGAGAAGAGAACAATTTTGGATGTGATTCCTCGGTACAAGGCAAACTGGATCGGACACATCCTTAGGAAGGAATGTCTTCTGTATGACGTCATAGGAGGAAAGGTTGAGGGAAAGAGGAGCTTAGGAAGGAGGAGGATTCAAATATTGGATGACTTGAAGGAGCTGAAGGAGGAGGCAGAAGACAGGGGGTCTAAGTTCACTGACAAAAGGAATGGACCTGTCATAAGACAGAACACCTAACAATAATACATTTATTATTTCTTTTAAATAACTTTCATGATCATATATTTTAGTATTCCAGTTTTCAAATACCTCAATTATGTGTCAGATAATTTTAGAAGTTTAAATTGACTATTTTATGTACATAATAATAGTGATAAGTATATAAAAAGCAAATAAAATATTAATTTTAGTTTAAGTTATATATTTTTAATTCAGTTTACAAAAATTGTATGACGTCAGATTAACACTGAAGCAAATAATATGCATATGTATGGTTAAAATAATGATTTTACTCAAATAAAATTGAATCAATAAACGTAAAAACTAATATAAATTTTTATATAGTCCTGTAAAAGTCTCTAACGTTTATATTTTTACAAATATGAAGTAAAACTCTACAAGTACATGGCTTGGTGCCATATGTATAACTTATAATCAGTATTAAAATGTTCATAAAAAAACTTATTTAGTAATACTTCTCTCTGACTATTTATCCAGTTAATATTTGTTGGTACTAGACTATTTTCAAGGTGTAGAAATGGAAGTCAAAAACGAGACTCATAAACAAGATATTAAATAAGTTGAGGGATTATTCTTACGTCTAATAAACTAATTATTAATATGTATTATATATGCAATCTGCTGCTCAAGCATTCACTGCGTTAGAGACAAAGGCAGATTTGCCAAACAATAACTCAATAAGGAACCAAAGGTCAATGGGATATAAAACCAAGCGTCATTAAATAGGGAACAAAATCATATGCAAACACAGAATGTCCTTGGATTGGGAACGAAAATATGTGTAGGTACAAACAGAGTGACTTTAAAATTAGAAACAAAGGTCTATGTGAAATCAAACAGAGCGTCCCTAAATAGAGAAGATGGACCACCTTGGTCATCACACAGGTATATATTCCTAAAAAACTAATCAGGATGCGTGGACAGAGACGTCCCTGCCTTTAGGCGCATTCATTTCCATGTAGTTAACGGAGTGAAACTTCAGTAAATAGTTTTCAAAATTTGATGGCATGTTGAAAACACAACTTAAAAAAGTATAAACGTAACCAATAGACCGTGGTCTCCTAAAGAAAGGTTAGTCATGGTCAATATGCATTTTACTTCTTCATTCTCCTTCCCTCCCTTTCCCCTCGCCCCCTTAGTCCACTTAAAACAACCCAAAATAGAACGCTTACTGCAGTTTAATGATAGACTCTTAAAATGCTTGAATCAAGAAAGACGCAAATATAATGCATTTAAATTTCCTTGTTTACACATTTTAAAAATAAATTTTAATAAAAAAAATAGTTACGATTTTGGACCATACTTGTAACTTGACCCCATTACTCGAAAATAACCTTACTTTAAGGTATTCGTGTATAGTTTATAAGCATAGTTATTACCACTTACAAAAAAAGATATTACCAAAAGGAAAAAGAATATTAATAGCTTGAGTAAAAGCAAATAAATCATTAAATAGAGAATTATACCTCCCCTAAACACCTGCTTGGATAGTAACTGAGTATAACGTGATATTTATTAGTTAATAGAGCAAACTGTAGTACTATTTCCAGCTCGTTGTAGTAAAATTAGTCATTTATCGTCCTCACCAAGAAATAATAATAATAATTGTTATTGTTATTATTATTGCGATATAATAATAATAATTATTATTATTATATCGCGCGTCTGGGCTACATCACTCGTGGCCAGTAGTGGAAAGACTAGCCAATACTAATGTAGAGTTTCCTAGAGGACATCCGAATGTACTAATAATACATCCTTTCCGTGGAGGCTTTTTCCATGTAACGATGAGATGAGGTGATGGTGATGGTGAGTATGATGGTGATAGTGAGTATAAGGGTGATAGTGAGTATGATGGTGATGGTGAGTATGAGGGTGATATTGAGTATGATGGTGATGGTGAGTATGAGGGTGATAGTGAGTATAAGGGTGATAGTGAGTATGAGGGTGATAGTGAGTATGAGGGTGATAGCGAGTATGATGGTGATGGTGAGTATGAGGGTGATAGTGAATATGATGGTGATAGTGAGTATGAGGGTGATAGTGAGTATGATGGTGATGGTGAGTATGAGGGTGATAGTGAGTATGATGGTGATGGTGAGTA
>CABFVX010009457.1:0-18339 GCA_902151425.1 Timema shepardi
CAGACAGGTAGACTGACAGACTGACGGACATACTGCTGCACATATAGATAGAAGGCAGACAGGTAAGCGGACAGACTGACGGACATTCTGCTGCACATATAGATAGAAGGCAGACAGGTAGACTGACAGACTGATGGACATACTGCTGCACATATAGATAGAAAGCAGGCAGGTAGACTGACAGACTGATGACATACTGCTGCACATATAGATAGAAGGCAGACAGGTAGACTGACAGCCTGACAGACATACTGCTGCACATATATATATATATATAGAAAGGCAGACAGGTAGGCGGACAGACTTTTGGACATACTGATTCACATTTAGATAGAAAGGCAAACAGAAGGCATTGTGAGAACTCATGTTTCAGGTGGTCGTGGAACTTCTTGCTTTATCAAAATCTTGAGTTCGATAAACAATACTATTCTCCCTGATAGATTTAGATAAAGTATACAATAAATTGTTTTTAAGATGAATGAAAAGTAAAATTACAATTGATATCCAATATTATGTAACCCAACTTCCTATTAAACCATAAATAAGAAATGAATCTATACCAAACCATTTTATAATTGATAAAGTATCTGTTTGGAGATGGGACACTTGAATTGCAGATTAATCGACTTCCTTGAATCTTATAATAATTGAAATGTTCAAAACTAAGAAATCACAACAACAAAAATCTTAAAACCATAGATGACATTTTGTAAGAACGATAAAATACCAGCTTTTTTAATGTATCAATAGCCATGCCAACAGGGTGTTTGGAAATGTATATAAATACTAGCTTTCTCCCGCGGCTTCGCTCGCGTTAGTGTTTATTTTGTCAATAAATTCATGTTGTCGGTCGACACAGGAAGTATGAAAATAAAAACGATTAACTTATTCAGGTTGTTGGTCAATACAGGTAGAGATAAATAAACATACAAACTACACAATATAAATAAAGATTAAGTTTAGGAGTAGAAATGAAGTGGTGGAGTGTGTGTCAGAAGAGTCATAGGTTATGCCTTGCCGTGAATTGAAAATCCCACTCCATCTTAAATTTTACCTACAGTTAATTAACATCCCTTATTTACTCCGCTTGTTCTTGGCCGTTGCAATCATGGTAACAGAATAGATCATTATTTTAGGACGATCCTATATACTATGTTGTATGTCCTTCAATTTGGCGCAAGTACATACAAATTCTGGGCATTGGACACACGCGAACATGTTACATATAGCTGGCCATGGGAAAAACATGGCTTTTCCAAATGCACCCCTGCTTCCTGCAATGTTTGCCCTTGCGCTTTGTTAATGGTAATAGCAAAAATAAGTTTTATTGGAAACTGGATTCTTTTGAATTGAAATGGTAGGTCAGTGGGGATTATTGGGATTCGCGGTATGATTACACTTTCCCCTTTTCCCACACCTGTTAAAATGGTGGCACAGATTATATTTTGCCCTAATCGTGTAATCGGAAGCCTCGTCCCATTACATAATCGGGGTGAATCTAAATTTTGCATAAGCATAACTGGTACACCTAATTTCAATTGTAGTTTATGCGAGGGTACACCCCATAGCTCCAGAGAATTTAAAAACTCAGCGGGATATGAAGTGCTCTGTTCTGTGTCCATGATTGTATATATTGAAAAATACTCCTTTATTTCTCCCTGGACCTCTTTCAAAATGTCATTGTTAATTTTTTTAAAGATTTCATTTTGTGGTGCAATAATTTCTCTTGCACACAACCAGTAATCACAATTAAAATTTAGTTGTAAATCTGTGTAAACATTAGCAATGAGCTCCACGTCATTTTCCACCAAATTACATAATTCCCCTATTAATAAAATACAACCTTCAGCATCCGTGTCCAAACGTCCATCGCCAATAGTGTCTCTGCGTAATGTCCTGAATCTACGTCATTATAAAGATGGACGCTCATATTCGTTGTGAGGCTGAATTTTTTTAATTTTTGCACACAATCTTGATGACTTGAGACAGGCTTTGATTTAATCTGCATGTGTGCCCCTCTGGATCACCGGTAGAGTTTGTCGGAAGTCACCAGCCAGTAAAACTACCATTCCTCCCATAATATGTGTACTGTCTGGCAAGTCCTGAAGAGTTAGGTTTAACGCCTCTATAGCTTTTTTGTGGAACATCGTACTTTCATCCCACACTAAAAATTTACATTGTCGTAGCATCAAACCTCGAGAGCTATTTTTGCTGAAATCGCAGATGGGTGACTCTTCCTGTGAAAGTGCAAGATTTAATGGCAATTTTAGAACGGAATGTGCAGTATGGCCACCGTTCAGTAGTGTAGCTGCTATGCCGGAGGAAGCCACAGCAACAGCAATTTTCTGGTCTTTTCTTATGAATGCCAATAATAAGTTAAGCAAAAACGTTTTCCCGGGCGTTCCTCCAGGGGTGTCGATAAAGAGGAGTGCACCATTCTCTGACTCTACTTGACGTAACACCTGTTGAAATACGTGACTTTGTTCTGGAAGCGACCGAGGAACAAATTCGGTAACTTTCTGTAGCAATGCTGTGAAATCATAGTTAAATTCCCCGAGTAATTTCATCGTTTAGGTAATTTTCATCTGATCGTCGAGGGCTTACCATTCCAAAATCTTGAAGCTTCTTCCCCGTCATTGTCATATCCTTCTTTTCCATTTTCGTCAGCGCTTCGTAGTAGATGTGCTCAATAAAAGTCATATCTGCATGTACTTGCTGTAGCCACCGCAAAATATATTCCACCAGGTACTCTTTGTACTTATCCCACAGCGTTTGAGGATTGGAAAGACCACAAGATGATATGAGGGTTGCGTAAAGTTCCCTGATTTTGTCTGGTGATCGGCACTGCAAGGCTTCCTCCATAGTTTCGTCCCAGTGGTTATCATTCTTTAACAAACGTAGTGCTTCACATGCTTCTCTATATGTTCCGCATTCCTGACCGTTGACAATTTTAAGGACTCTATATCTAGTTGGACATCGAACATGATGCAATAACATGCGCAGACAAAAGCATTCAAAGTTCGTTACATGGACGGTGTAGACACGACCAAGAGCGTATGATGATTTAACCCCTGGCAAATATTCAATAGGCGTACCTTCAGCGGCGTTTCCACTCCTCTTTTGAGGTGTTCCATGTATAATAACGGGGGACTTGGGAATACAATAATGTTTTAGCGAAAGTATCTGTCTGACAAAGCTGGAAAAAGGCAGTTAATGTGGTTTTAGGAGGTGATGTAATCCTTTCCTGGAAATTACTCTCATTAAAGAAAACACTGTCCATTTTCTAAGTATACGGCAAGATGTGTAACAGTCGGATGTCTTTCGTGTAAGGGTAAACCAAAGAGCCTCCACGCTGCCTCATTACTACTGACATGTCGCCCTGCTTGATAGGTTTGTACTTCATTAAGAGTTTGCGCTACACCTTCGTTACGCAGATTGAAGATCGGCTGATCGCTCCCTTTATTAATGTATTTGCAAATATATTTAATAGCACGAATAGAGTTTCAGGCTCCTACATTAATGTGGGCATTAAATATTTTACATTGAATGGGTGAATACGGCACAACCCAGCTATTATCAAAAGTTTGGACCCCCACACTGTGAGTTTGAATCGTAACACTTCTACCACCATCTTTGGGTGCTCTTCATCTGTATAAAGGGCAACCCTTATCATTGTGCACTGTTTCCTTCAGCAGCTCTCGGGGAATTTTTTTGGTATATTTTCCATTTTTCATGCAAGGCGATGCTGGATTGCGTGCCCCACAGGGACCATGCATGAACCATGTTTCTGACTACGGTATCGTGCAAATCCTTATCTTGTTCAGGATCCGGAATCTCGGCCCTTATTATGTTATCTATTTGGTTAGGACGCAGCTTTCTTTGCAACCAAATAAGAATGTGCACATGTGGCAGTCCTCTTTTCTGCCATTCAATGGAATACACGTGGCACTGGACGTTTTCAAATACTTTTCCCTTTGTAATAACATTCATTAGGTTTTGGACCTTTAAACGAAACACGTGGGCAACTAAGTCATGTCGGTCAGTAGCTTTTTGCCCGGGCATAAGCTCTTCTGTTATTTCCTTCCATGAGGGATTGCAGGTGAACGTCACGAATAGGTCAGGCCTGCCGTAAGTGCGCACATAGGCGAAAGCGTCTTGTGTGTATTCATGCAGATAGCGGGGGCTGTTCACAAAAGTAGAGGGAAGAATAATCATTCTGCCTAAATTGTTGGGGTTTATATTATCATCCCTGCTAATCACATCTTGCAGGTGAATGTAATTTACAGCTCGCAGTTTTTTCTGATTTAAAGAAATGTAACGAAGACGTTCGCTCTCTAATTTGATGTACATATTTATTAAAAATTAGTGAAAGAACTGTCTTGACTGCGGAAGGAGATTAAAGTCATTTTCTCGAAGCATTATGTGATAGGCGTAAAAATTCATGCATGAAACTTTTTTATTGGGAACTGACTGTTTTTAGTGGGATTAATGAGTGGAATATCAAAATGGTATCCCGACTGTCCCTTGCTAAAAATTAATGGGTTCTACAAAGCATCATAAAACTTATGAGTATCGGCTAACGCGTTTAAGTGTATTATCGTGTGCTCGTAACACTATGTCTCGTGAAGAGAACTGGTTGCCACTCACCAGGACAGCAACTTCATTAATTGTGGGCGCATTATAGCACCTCTCATGTTCGCCACGTGGAGTTCGATCATTATGAATGACAAACTTATAATCTTCTTGAGACCAGTTCTCTATTTATAAAAATATTGTGGTTATGTAACATTCTTTGAATTTTTAATAACGTATCTCTTTCAACTCCTTGAATGTATAGGCAACGACGGTTTTCTTAATTTTCTTCATCACCCATAAAATAAACTTGCAAGAATTTATGCTGTTTGTTCTCTGTTGGAAAAAGTGAACCAATTTGATCATATATCTGACCTTGTACGGTAAAGGTTGGTGAAGACCCCGGGCATTATTATCTCCTTATCTACTACAAAAGATGTCATTTGAAAGCATGAGTTATACTTTCTAATTCTATTTAAAAAGCGCAGTGATTCATTTGAATCATATAAATATAGAGTTTTCAGAGGTTGTTCTGGTTCACCAAGTAAAGGAAGGGAAACTTTGCCTTTAGAACAACACATCCCTGCGGTCTCATCTTTCAATTTTAAAGCATCACAAAACTGGCATTTTTTATTCATCAAACCAACAACAATTAAAGTATGATTTTTGTAATCAATTAAAGGATCGTATTAAAATCCAGAATTATTAAATACGGACCAACTATTAAGCATAAGAGTTCGTTAGCGTTCAGTTTGCATTTCTGCATGAACGATTCTTCTCGTCTGCGAATGTTGTATAGTTTCTGTTACTCTAATGGCTGCCTGCCGCTGGGCTTGTTCTTCTAAACTGAGCTGCGTTTGAAGGGGCGTCTCAGTAGCTCTCAAAGCTCTCTGGCGTTCATCTTGCTCATTTAAACAGAGCTGCGTTTGATAAGGAGTCTCCGTAGCTCTCAAAGCTCTGGCGTTCATCTTGCTCATTTAAACAGAGTTGCGTTTGATAAGGAGTCTCAGTAGCTCTCAAAGCTCTCTGGCGTTCAACTTGTTCCTCTAAACGGGTCTGCGTTTGAAGGGGCGTTTCAGTAGCTCACAAAGCTCTCTGGAGTTCAGTTTGTTCTTCCAAACGCAATTGTGTTTGAAGGGGCTTCTTAGCTGCTTTCATAGAAGCCTCGTGGGTGGCTTGGTTCTACAGTCTTTCCTGGCTTTAAGAAGGTGTCTCATCAGCTCTCAAAGCAACTTATCGATCCGCTTGATCTTGCCTCCTTAATTCGGCATGAACGGAGGATTCTTGGGATCGAGCAATTTTAGCTTTCCAGGCTCGCGATGAGCTCCTGTATAAGTTAGAACTACGTTTACGAGGCATTTCAAATATATATATATATATATANAGATAACTAACCTAAAAATAATGAATGATAAAGTATCGCTCAAGGAAAAAAAGGAACAATATAAACTGTAAACCTAAAACAATTAGAATATTATTAAAATAGGACTAAACACAGATGAATAAACGGTAACTAATCAATGTTTGTAAACAAATGAATCGCAAACATGTATTGCTATTTCCCATCGATACGGTCCCCCAACTCCCTTTCTCCAAACTTCACAATTATGAGTTTAGAATAGCCATAGATAATACAAAACGATACCGCGTTTTAAATGTGCTCAGCGCCATCCATCGGATTTTGGGAGTAATGAAATCTTAGTACATTAAATAGTACCAATTAATACCACGCCATCTATCGAGTTGTTATAGTACTAAAGATTAAAGGCACTTTAGTAAAAATAATGTTTTTATTTGAGTTCATCACAGTATAAGACCAAACTTCTTTCGACAATTTTGTCATTTACCATAACGGGGTGAACATACAGAGCTTAATTAGCTGAATGTAATTATTTTTAATCAGTTTAAGATATATGTGCCTAAAATAACTCGGGAAGAGATTTTTATTAATCATTTTAAGATAGATGTGCCTAAAATAACTCGAGAACAGATTTTAATTCGGGATATAAGATTTTATACCGGGATACCGCAGGTCCCTTTTTCTGTACTCCAGGCATCATGTTGCAATTCATGTTCCTATCAGTAGGCCGAGTTGTTATGCCGGACGACCGTCTAAAAGTTATTTTTTTCTATTCCTCGGGAACTACTTTTTTCTGGATGAAAGGTATCTTATGTCCTTTTCTGTACCCATAACAACGTGTATGCAAAATTTCATGATGATCGTTCGAGTAGTTTAGGCGTGAAAGCGTAACAAACAATCAATCAAACAAACCGACATTCGCATTTATAATATTAAGTAAGGATTATTAAAGTTAGAGATCTGACTCTCGGAAAATCTCCATACCTCCCGTACTCCTAATCCCGAAATCTTGAAATTTGACAGGGAAGTTCCTTTTAGAACATAGGCATCCAAAATTTGACATCCTAGGAATAAAAAAGTGGGGTTGAAAGTTTTCAAAATTCACTTATATATCTTTTAAATCAGTGAACATAGAGACTTAAGAGTTAAAATTAAGGTTCATGTCAAGAATTGCGTGTGACCATTCTAAGTTGTTTTTTTATCTAATCTCCCAATAACTTGGGGAGGGGCAGAAAGTTGTGTGACTCACCGTATTTCCCTAAACCCCGGGCATGGAAGCTTGAGATTTTTCTTGCCATAAAAGTAGTGAGATTACCTCATACAACAACAGAAATCTAAAATTGGGAAATTTTAAAAGGGACCTCCTGGAAATAGAGAGCTTATTAATTGAAAACACATTTAAATGAGGCAGGAAGTTATAATTTTACACACAGTTCCTGATAACCCAATAAATTCAATATTTCTAAGAGTAAATTGGAGAAAAGGGTCAAAATATCAAAAACTAATAGTAAACGGCTACTTCACAATGTAATATGAGACTGGAATTTGTCAAGCAATTAAAAATACCCCTTCAAATGAATATTAGTGGCTGAAATTATTAAATTTTTAATTAGAGCTCTGGTAAACAGGGTTGAAGAGAGGGGGCTCTTAACAGAAAAACTCACTTTTATGCGTGGAAGAAAATTTAAAATTTTTAGGCAGGTTGATGGAGAGCTCTAGACAACCTAAATTCAAAATTAATGTCTAAAACCATAAAGGTCAACAGTGAAGATGCTATATGTTATTATTATGGAAAAGGGAGATGCTGGTTTCTAATTAGGAAGCTTTACCTTAATCTTAGGAGAAAATGTTTGCCAAATGTAATTTGGAGGATTTCTATTTTTATCATTGATAAAAGTTTTCTTTGAATGGATTAATCTTTTTATTTTAACACCACGTCTTACTATCCGTTTGTACTACACGCCTGTTTGAACTCTTATTAACCAATAGTATGTATGAAATATTTTATTATCTAATTTAATCTTAAAATTAAATTAAAACCAAGTATAGAAATACTTCCTAACCATCTTGAATCAAGTGAATCATTGGTATTTGGTGGTAGTCATTTCTTCCTTAGGTTTAACACAAAGTTATTAACGACATACATAGGTTTGTCTGGTATGAATAAAGATAACTACACCAGCACTTGAAATAAGCTGGAAAACATATGGCTAAATACTAACAGGTCGACTGAACGTGTCAAGATGAAACTGGTAATTCAAACTAACAGTTTGTACAAACCCTCTGGTATGGATGAAGACCAACTTCTGTTTCAAGCATACGTAAGGTGAAAGATAAATTATTATGTAAGTACAATGCTCCCTTACCTAATAATGTTTGGGAATGTGGAAATAGAGGGTGGGGTGAGTAGAGTCACATTTACCTTACAAGTCAACCACTTCTGCTTTCCTAGTGACCCAAAGATTAATCAATAATTCATAAAGGTCACACGCACTTCTCTACAAACATGGCATCGTTATTAACTCTATCGAACAGCAAACAAAACAAACAAGAAACTTCTTTCTGTAATCCCGAGTAAATTATTAGCAGTTACAATCGGATTGTGGACAGTTTAAATAGTGGGTGATTTATCAGGGCTGATGGAGCTACCTCCCGGCCGTTTTATTTGTAGACTACTGTCCAGGGCTGTGGCCAGTTTCATGTTTTGGCAAGGTTTGCTCATGGCGCCGACAACTTGAAGGGAAATCCACTCACACTGTGATATTTCTTGTGGGGATTACTGGTTATTGAGCCTCATAACCCATACAATAGTCTTTAATTATCTTAGAATGATTTGTTGTGACACTGTTACCAAAATTACTTTATTTGTTTGAGGGAGGCTATTTCTATGGTTTTAATAATTCATTTTGATTTCAGAACTGAAAAATTTCGCGTTATACATCCTTGAACATGAGCTTACATATATACATAACTTATCACGCTATTCCCTTACGGAGTAGGCAATAAACTGTACATGAGATAATTTTATTTTTTCATGAAAATGTACAATTATTTAACTTATAATATAAGGTCTTTAATCTTACTAAAAGGCGTTTTTATGGTCATAAAACGCTCCTCAGTGCTTTGCAAGGCGGTCCTCTCATGACACTTCAATCTGAAAGCCTTATCAAGTTAGGGAGCGTGTTTAAAGGATTGAATGATTTACTGTTTAAGCTCTATCTCCCCGCATCAATGGGCACATGGATTAAAAGTCAAATTTGTACCTTGTTAGGGCTTAGTCCATATCCTTTATTTACTCTTATGCATTCTTATGCCCATTTTTGACCCGGATGGGTCCTAAATTTACGAGTGGTCAGCACTCCTGCCTCCAAGTAAAATGAGGATAATGAACATAGCTTCATACTTCCAAGTGAACAACTTCTGGTTTTACCTCGATCTTTGTCCTGCCAAGTAAACACGTTATTAATTTTTACCACGTGACTCTGGGCGTATGCAAGAACGTCACCACGGGCTAGTCTACACAGGTCGAGGGCGCAAGTAAGCTGCTGGAGTGAGCTACTACTAGCATGATCTTTTCAGAAGCCAGTTGCTGTCCACACGGGTTTAGTACTTGGCCTAGTATTTGTTGTTAGCAGTCATAGATGAATAGACATTCGTTAACAAAGATAAATAAAACTATATTTGATTTGTTTCACGCTCAGATTTTTGAAATCCTTGAGAAAAAGAGGTGAATTAGAAAAATAGGGCCGATACTGTATTTTAAGAATAAGTAACTACTCCTATTCATGATCCGTCTATTTAGATAGTCTCAACTATTTTCAACAATGCATCTCTTCATCTGTTCAATTTTTGTTTCTAGAACGCATGCTGGACTTTCCACCTTCATTCACGGTCTTTGTAAATCTCATCAAATATCACAGATATGTATTTAAAATAAAAAATAAGAGTTTTGAATAAATCAATAAACTATTTCTAGCTCTGCGTCTTAACTATTCGTACAGGCCCAACATCCAGCCATCCGGTCGTCAATTCATCATTGTGAAAAGGGAAGACCTAATTTCATTAATGATATTAGTTTAGACCATGCCTGTAATCAAACCTGGGACCATTAATCAAGTAGACAAATGGGCTACTGAATGAGCTGATGTGTTGGGAACGCTTGCCTTCAATATGGGATGATAAAATAAAGAGCTCTTTCCTAATAGGTTGAGGGAATGTTTTACAAATAAATTGACTCATATAATACCACATTTTTATTTTTTGTCAATTCACCTCCTCACCCACTAGAGATATATTCATATGTATTAATTACTCGAATGCAGTTACAATTTCTCTAAATCTCTACCTTCCTCGTTACTACAAGCCTACTAGTGTAGTTAAAATGCGGATAGCATGGATAGTAAAAATATGTAGAAGCATAAGCAAAGTACAAAACCATTTTTATCGTGTTTCGTGAACTTAAAACACACATACATATATGTTTAGTAAGATAAATTTCGAAGAAAAACAACTCGTTTATCCCAATATAAGATGGCTGCCTCAGCTTCTCTTCAATCTCTGTTATTTACACCCTGGGCATGTTTTCCCCCTAATTGTTTGCCATTTGAACGCAGTCCTACTTGTCCGTGTATCCTAACAGACCGTCAAAATGTATAAAAGTGAGAAAGAAGCAAACAGATCATAGCAGTGTACATTATTTAGCTAGCAACATTCCTAATAATGGTGTGCGAAGGTTGCAAGGATTGTCCTAAACAAACAACCTCGCGCTAGCACATCTTAAGGGGGACGGAACAATAAGGGCTTAGCGGAGCAATATGTGAACCTGAGGGGGGGAGCGGGTAAGGAGGGGGGGGGGAACATCACATCTGCTGACCAACTTAGGTGGACTCACATTCAATACCGAGAATGTAGGATTATTTTTGAGAGAGCGCTTAAAAATATGGTTTAATTTTTTTAAATTTAATTTTACTATAATAAATCTTTAATAAAGATATTAAAAGCTGGAAAAGCCCTGTAGTATAAAATAACGGATAAAATATTTCATTATCTTAGGAAACTCAGTTTTCAATATTTATTTAAATTTCACTATTTTCTTTATTATATTTTCCATGTTCCTGATTTTATTTTAAATAGCTAATATTTGTCGTAATTTGTTATTTATAATCAATTAAGTACAATTTATTATAGTCCAGAAGCCAAGGCCTAGAACCCAAAATTAAAGCCCTATATGTTTTTATTGTTATTGATAAAGGATATGTGAGGGGTGAGAACATGGCAGGTACCATGTACATACCCTTGGGCAGCTATCAGAATTCAAGATGGCGGCTCCACCTACACAGAAAATTTGTCTTTACTTACTTTTGATCTTATTTTGTAAGTATTGACTTTTACTTTCTCACTACCTTACAGGCAGAAAAAATATTGGGATTGTCAAAAAAATCAAAATAGAAATTTTGATTCATGTCGACGTTCTATGACCCCCCGAACCCGAAAAGGTGATTTTTGAATTTCCGTCTGTCTATCTGTACCTCCGACTAGAGCATAAACTATTTCACCGATTCGGCTAAAATTTATTATCTATGGTTTTCATAAGGTTGCCCCGAGGAATTTTTGGAATTGGATATCGAACCCTAAATTCAAGGATTGTTTTCTTAAGGGTAAAAAGAGAAATAATTGATTTGACCAAAATTGGCTCTAGTGATTTTGATTAAATACCATTTCTAAGCATTAATCAATATTACAAACAAAATGGCTATTCTAACTTTTTCGTCAACATGACTTTAAGGGTTCCGGTCTGATGCATAAATTATCATTTTTTATAATAGCTTCGTATTTATTTGAGATATGAAATTATTTATCATTGAATATATATTTTAATAAAATATTTTATTTGAAACATATTTTTATAAAACCAATCATTTTCAAGACATAGAGTCCACACAAATATGAAGCCTATATTTTTTAACTTTTGTAACACTTAAAGTAAAGTATTACAACCGTTAAACAAATATATCCCGAGATGTTATTGGATATCAACCTTTTATAACCCCTCGAAACCTAAAGAGTTATTTTTACAATGTTGTTTGTCTATGTGTCTGTTTAACCCTAAAATTAAGTGTGGTTTAGTAAAGGGCGATTTTGATTTAAAAAATTTATCAATTCTTTGAATAAGATTATTAATAAAGTGGCTATTTTTATTTCCCATGAAGATGACTTTTATGGTACTTTACAGAAGCGGAGATTTCCGTATCTCCACAACTATTTGAGATATAAAATAACCCATCATTGAAAATGTGTAGTTCTATTAAAAATTAAAAACTTTTATTTAAAATATATCTTTATAAAACCAATACTCTCTTAGATATTGCCAAATATAATAATACAGTGTTGTTATCTTTAGTTATACTAATGCGAGCATTTACTACTTAAGTTTTAACTCAATAATTCTCTAATACCATAGCAAAAGTAAATAAGTAGGCCTAAGTAAGTCTCTCAAAGTCATTTTCAGGAGAAAATAAGAATTGCCATCTTTTTTTATTACAATAAACAATTCTCAGATATGAAATTTATTCAAAATCGATAGAGCTATCTTCGATTAAAAAACTTTCTTTTTGCCCTTTAGTAAACTACCCTTAATTTTGGGGCTAGATATTTGAATCCAAAAGCTCCTCAGGAGTATCTTGTGAAAACCTTATATACTAAGCTTAAGCCAACTCAGCAAATTTTGTCGGCTCTTATTCCGAGGTACAGACAGACGGCATCGTGAAAACAATTTTTTTTGTTTCAAGGGGTCATGAAATGTCAACATTCATCAAAATTTCGGGTTTGATTTTTTGACCATCACAAATTTTTTCTTCTCTGGTTTTGAGAGAAAATAATAAAGTAACACAGTTCAGGACTACAAAATGTAATGGCCAATTCCCTTCTCTCTCTTCTCTCACATAAACATAATCAACAGGACTGTTTTTGTGAGACTGTAAATACATAAGTGAGTGGTTTTCCTCTAGAAGCAAGTTCTTGTAAAACGAGGCAATCTGTTGAAGTCTCATGGGTCTCAAAACATTGCATAGGATATGAAGAGCACGAATGGTCTGCGGATATTTTTCTTACCGAACATTTTTGGGATTCCAGCTAAAGCACTACCCATCGCTCGACTAAGACACTTTCAGCCATAAGGTAATCTACACAGCCTACAAAATGCATCAATAAATCCATACTTCTAAGTATTATTATATTGACAACATTTTAGCGTATACTCATGAAACTCTACAAACCCGCTGATCATAAGTAAGTATTGTGTTGTCCTATTTTGGAAGTTTTGTCAACCGATGAGTTTCAACTAATTCAGTCATAATCTTACCAGGGTGATAGGACACCATATCAATAAGTGGTTGGTATTTAATTGTAGTTTTAGGTTAATACAAGTGTTATCTTCACGATATGATCTGGCGTTCGACACATGATACTCTGGTCATCAATCACTATGGAGGATATCGTTTAGAAAAGCAACATCTTTTTCTCTTGTTTGGTGCGAAGAAAGTACAAGATTACGAATCAACTTAAGGTGGAGTGAGTGCGAGCCTAGGTCAGTATTTTTGATGTTCTCATAGAATAAACATTTTTTGGCCAAAATAAATCAAGTATTAATTCTTCTATAGAAACGTAGAGTTTGGTTTTCTGCACATACTAATCTCAACAGTTATTAAATATCTGTCAAGGGTGTCCTAGAATTTAATGATAACTTTTTCTCTTTATTAAAAAGTTTGTTACCAAATGTCGCTATGCTATTGAAAGATATTCAACAACTGTTGAAATTAACATATGCAGAAAACTAAACTCTATGTTTCTATGGAAGAATTATTTGATTTATTTGGGCGAAAAACTGTTTATGCTATAAAGACTTCAAAATTAGTGCACTAAACCCACGCTCACCCCACCTTAAGGGATGATGAGGATTTATTTTGAACGTTTTGAGGTTCGGCTGGTTTCTTGGAAACATCATTTTGAACAATGAATATTGGATATTTTGATCCCATAGACGTTGGTTACTACAAATATGATCGATCCTTCACAATGTTTGCTTCTGGTCATAGTGTGAAATAAAGATCCTCTTGCACCTATTTAAAAAATATTTAAGAGTCTATGTGACAGAATAGCACCTTGTTGAATAAAATAATATATTTGTTTGGACGCACAATTAAACTGCACTTTCTTTTGTAATTGCAATTGCAACGGCAGTATATGTCCCAACGGATACAATGATATGTTGCCCGGTGATAGGGAATAGGATTAGATATTTAAAAGTTTTTCTGCACCTTGTGACAAAATACCACTATGAATATTATCGTAGATTTAAAATTATGTCAATCATTAGATAAAAATCAAAATAATTCATTTTGAAAAGTTGTTTGTAGTAATCTTTCACATGCAAACCTATTCAAGATGGTGGCGGTCAGTATTTTTTATTTAAAATGGATGATAAATTTATTTTAAACACATGTTAATGTTAAACCAATGGTGCAATAATAATATTAATTCGTTTTTACTAAAACAAAGTCAATACTGACAAAATAAAATCAAAAAATACGTAAAAACAAATATTATGTGTAGGTGGAGCCGCCATCGTGAATTCTAAGTGTTACCCAAGGCTACGTTCATGATACCTGCCATTTTCTGAGCACATACACAACCCTTTATCAATACAAACAATATCAATATTAGGACTGGTTCAGCTAAAATGCCTCATTTTGCTGTCGGACTATTACATTTGATTGTTTGGATAAAATCAAACAAAACCGATTGTTTTTATCTGAGAAATAATGTCTTGGTTATTTTGATGGCCTTTTATGGACAGCATTACATCGTAAACCCACTCATGTGAACTTTCAGTTTTAATAATATGTTTTAAATTAAGTTTTAAACACATTTATTATGGAATATGTAGGGCACCCACAAACACATAAACAATTCTGGAATCGTTGAGATTTCAGGTTTTCATTAATAGATTATATTTTAGGGCAAATTTGTGATAATTATTTCCTTATATTTAAATTGAGAAATACAACATATAAAGGATGCCTTTTAAGGGCACCGATTACTTGAAGGGAAATATCCTCACACTTTCGTATTTCTTACGGTAAGGACACTAAAAATTTCTTCAATTATTTTATGACAATAAAAAAACTATTTGTTGGGAAAAGATAGCACCCAAGTTTCTATCTGATTACTTTGACCTCAGAACTGCGAAGTTTCTGGTTAGCTCTCGCGTGGAGTTATACAGTTTCACCTTTTAATTTCGTTTATGATAAAACTTAAAATGTAAGGCTTTTAATTATATGGAGAACTTTCTCCTTAATTTTGGCATTTACTAATAGCAAACCAATAATCTAAAAATAGGTGATTTATTTAAGTCTTCAACACGTCCCAACGCTGCGGTAGGTGCCCCCCTTAATGTGGGATGGAAAGGGATGCGAGTATAGGCCAGTGTTGTTTTCAATTTGTTGACCAAAATAAATAAAACATTGTTCCAGTACAAACATAGCGTTTAACTTTCTTCAAATGGTGACCTCAACAGTTCTTGAATATCTGTCAAGGGTTCACTGGAATTTAATGACAGTTTTTTCTCTTTGTTTAAAAAGTTTATCATCTAATGCCTCTACCCTCATGACAGATATTCAAGAAATGTTGATGCCAGCATGTGAAGAAAATTAAACGCTATGTTTATACTGTAGTCATATTTTCTTTTATGTTGTCGGTATTATTTTATTAATTTCAACATATTTTCCACTCAGAATTTAGAAGTCAATTGGGAGAAATGAATTTAATTGTCCGGACATTGTCATCTACAAAAGTCGTTAGCTTAAGCTTTGTTTCAGTAATAGCTACGTTCCAGACAGTGTATACTTTCCTTCTTCCAGGTTTAAATTGTGTAATTAAAATTATGTTAAGTTTCTGACATGGTAAGACATGTTTGCGGTGGAATGTAAGTGTAAATCCAGTGACTTATTAAAAGCTTAATTTCGATTTATACTGTAGCATTAGGCTACAAGAAAAAAGAGAGCAAGTCAACGATAACAAATAATCACCCCATTTCACCATCCTGGTGGTGCTGTACTCCAAACAGAGAGAAACGACAACACTAACGACCGCAATTCCACCGCACAGACAACTGACCAGCTCCGGCTAAGAATCGAACCACGCACGCTAGAGGCCACCATGTGCTCAAACTATTCCAAAGAACTTGAGAAGAAAAGAGATGACTGTCCCGCAAAATGCCCAAACATTCCAATTGCTTCGAGACATGAGTAAAAGTTCGTTCTGTCACTCGCATTTCCCTCCCAGTGTATGATACTCTTTGGTTCCTCTCCTTCCCCCCCATCCCTTTGTTCCGTGTTTCCTGAGATTTGCAAATCGTATATAAGACCGGCATAGGAAAGCGTCCGGCACTCTTGGACATTACTTGGACTTAATCGGACGAAGCCTAGGCTTCAGCATTATTTAAAAAATGTAAGGGTAAATTTCTTTTCAGTGTAAATATTTTTTATTGTTATTTTTCAAAACTCCCTTTCGGTATGTTATTATTTATACTTTCAAATTAGTAACTTTTTGAATCTTATAAAACTAAAAATTTTCACGTTGTATTTAAATGGTCTAGTTTATTTATATCAGTCAAATTTGTAGGGATAAATTTTGGGATATTACTATTGAGCTGATAGATAAAATAAAAGAGTATCTAAAATATACAATTTTAATCTCGCCTTTTTTCATGCTGGTTAGATTGTTCTTGTCTACGTAATGTTTAAATTAGATTTTCTTATTAATTTTTCTTGCTTACTCTCCTGTATTGTTAATATTGTAATTGATAAATCTAGGGTAATATGATTTTAGGTTATTATGGGATATATTAGAAATTTATGGACGATGCTCATTTTGATTATGTTGAATAAATTATGAGTAATAGAATGCAGATGTTAGATAGTTACATGATATAGATATGTTATATATATTAGAAATGTGTGGACGATGCTCATTTTGAATATGTTGAATAATTATGAGTAATAGAATGCATATTTTATATAGTTACATGGTTCATATTAGGATAATATTGAGTAACTTCGTATGCAAAGTTCAGGTGAAAACTAATAAGCTACATGATTCTTTGTTGTATATAGTCTAAAAATTGTTGTTTAATTGAAAGTAAAGACAATCTTAACTTAAATCCTAGCTTAAATTCTAGCTCATTGCAGATTGTGAATTAAATTAATATCGTATGAGCTATTGTATATTTCTACATACTATTTTTAACTTATTACATAATTATATATATATATATATATATATATATATAATTCTGATATTTATAGTAAACATACACATATACTTCTTGAAATTTATTGAATGTTATTGTTAGTGAAAATACCTTTAGGTTTAGAAACTATCTCTGTCTACTCCTTCCTTAATTTCAATTATTATTATTATTATTATATTTATATTTCTGGAGACCAACCGTCATGTTCTTCCCGCATCTGGATTGAGTTGCGTGCCCTGGGTTTCTTTATGCACCCAGCATTCAAAACTATTACTCATACAGCTAACTCCTATTGCTTTCCTTATCATATAAATTTATTTTTATGAGATTTGGACCCTCTTTTTTAGGATTTTGAGATATTTATGGTTCAATACAACTGTTTAAATTATACGATAGACAAAACCATAGTAAAATATGCCTAGCGTAGCTAAATTTTTTCGATAGCTAGTTGTTGGAGGATATTGATAATCTCAAACAAAACATTACTCTAGGATGTATAATGTACCATTTAAATGGAAATTAAGTTTTACGGCTCATACTTCGAAAATTCCAGAGAAAAAAAGAGTCACATCAGGTAAAAACCCTTCCCCCTTTCATTCTTTATCCAGCTTCTAGAATATTATTATTGGTAACATTTTGTTTTACTACTTAAATGGCTAAGCTCGCAACTTATTATAATAGTATACAATGAATGACACTTATAGCAACAGTTGTAATTTTAAAACATCATAAATTGCTTCAAAATGTATTTAAAGTTGAAATTTAGTATTCACCATCCTCTGTTTGGAGACATAACCGCTTCCCCATGATTTGGCCCCTTCCCCTCTCTCCTATCCTTTTCATCTCCTAAGAAACTCAGGATGCGGCCCTGATAGAAATAATTTAAAGAAAGACCACAACAAACTATTGGGTTGTTTGAGAATGTCAGGATTGAAGCCACAGGATGTTTTTCCTAAATTGTTTCTCACTTATGTAGATATCTGTATATTTCTTCTCTAAATAAAACCTTCCTCAAATTATTATTATTATTATTATTATTATTATTATTATTAGCACCGCGTCTTACTAACCGTTCGGGTTATACGCACTTACGCTAATG
>CABFVX010009458.1:0-18335 GCA_902151425.1 Timema shepardi
CAACGTCACTGGCTCATTTTGACAGGCCATCAATCAGATAAACCAGAGCGACATACGGCATTGAAACGTCACCATAGCTGACGTCATCAAGACAGTCACTATAAGGGGCGTGGCTCATTTTGACAGGCCATCAATCAGATAAAGCACACCATATACTACTGAAGCCATTACCACGTGAGGTTTTTCAACGACTATGTGCCGATTTTGTAACCGAGTTTTTTTGAAATGGTGAATTAATTTTGTTTAATTGTGTGCTCAGTGTGTTGGCTCAAATATATAAATATGTATTGTTTTCAATGATGCCACTATGATATTAGAAACATGTTTGTGGACTCTCATTAAGGGAGTGTGTTAGAATATAGTAATTTACTCATAAATACCCAGACTGTACATTGTTGCACTCTGGTGGTATTCTTTTTAACTAATGTAAATCGAATGGGTCTTGTTTTGTAAATAATCTGTTTTGTTAATTGTTGTAAAAAAAATGAAGAATCATCACAACCTCAAAATACGTTAATTAAAGATCAAAATAGGGTTTTAAAGTATTTATTCACTCTCTATGGATGAATACATCACGTTTATTCAGCATTGACAACATCTGCTGAGTGGTATTTGTACTAAAATTTCACCTCCTATACAACTGTACAATTGAATATTATGCTTCTACTAAAAGTTATATTCCAAAATATGATCCACTAACTACTAATTTGTAAGAAGAAAAAAAGGGCTATTGATAAATGTCGACAAGGCTTAAGTTTAGTGCTTTAGAATCCCCACCACAAGACTATAGTTGGGGTTGAACTATAACAGCTGGCCTACAAGCAACCATCATTTATTGTGTATTTGGGACGTGTTTCTGGTATGCTTATAATAATTTGTCCTAGAAACAAAAATAGAATTCTGTCGGGATAAATACAATCCATTGCAGGTCAGTGCTCTAGCGCTTGATACTGGAAAGTTGGCAACTCTGTATTCATAATTGTTGTTCCGACTTCCGAGTAGTCGAGAAAGTTAAGTTGACTCTCCAGCTTTCTTGTGGGTCATTGTTGACATCTCCAGTGAACAGACTTGCCAAAACATAGGTTGTAATCATGCGCTTGGCTGCGTGTTTCTTGTCACTGTTATGCGTGTGTGTAGCCGAGGAGAGTTGCTCCTATCAGTTACCAGATGACTTCAAGACAGCTTGTGGGCTGTTGAACCTGGAGGTGACCAGCGCCTCGGGGCACACTTTAGTGGACGACTCCAACTGCGACCAGCTGTTCTCCAAGGCCGAGTTTTCGACAAAACCTGAGATTAAGTACACAGCGGCCAACATTGTGAGTTAGATGAGGAAATAATGAACCAATAGAAATAATATTTCCATAACAAAGTTAATTAAGAGAGGTTTGGCTTTATACAATCTTCATATATAGATGCACGGATATAAATTCCACCCCTTTCCATCAAATTTTTTCAAGAAGGAGTCCAATTAAAAGAAGTACAATAGATTGTTCAACCTGCTTATTAAAAACAATCAAACATGAAGGAAAATAACTAATTAATAGAGCTTTTATTTTTAAAATCATCTAGTTTCAAAATGTCTGGTGATTCTATCACCTCTTCTGATGGGTTAAATATTAACAAACCAAACCAATTGCCACATAGATTTATCAAAATTTGGGAAGGGTGTTACCTAGTTGGGTTAGAGTGTTAAAACATGAGCGCAAAGGAGAGAGAGAGAGAGAGAGAGCAAGCATTAGGAAAAGAAATAGTAATGCATTTAAAAAATGTTACACCAAATATCCCTATTCAAGTAGACTAAATATTTGTATGAGGTCCTAGCAATGCTCTGCACCTTCCTTGGGAATTGATAACTATAGTTTTTTGCTGTTCCAGGTTATGTGGTCCACATTAAATTTCCTCCTTAGCTCCAGGTATTTTAGTTACAGTCATAGATAAGGGAGTAGTAGTTACAGTTCCAAAATAAGTGGTAGGCCTACACAATTTCCCCTCCTCAGTTCCAGGTAGTTATTGTTGTTCCAGAGCAAGGTGTACACACTATCTACTTCTCAGGAGGTTGTTATAGTGCTTGTTGTTGCAAGCAAGTAGTACACACACACCCTTCCTTAGCTCCAGGTAGTTACAGTAGTTCCAAGTTAAGTGGTGCACACTCTCCCCTCCTGAGCTCTAGTTAGTTACAGTTGTTCCAAGATAAGTGGTGCACAGTCTCCCCTCCTTAGCTTTAGGTAGTTACAGTAGTTCCAAGTTAAGTGGTGCACACTCTCCCCTCCTTAGCTCTAGTTAGTTACATTTCAAAGATAAGTGGTGCACAATCTCCCCTCCTTAGATCCAGGTAGGTACAGTTGTATCCAAGATAAGTGGTGCACACTCACCCCTCCTTAGCTCCAGGTAGAGAGAGTTGTTCCAAGATAAATGGTGCACAATCTCCCCTCCTTAGCTCCATGTAATTACAGTTGTTCCAAGATAAGTGGTGCACAGTCTTTCTTCCTTAGCTCCAGGTAGAGAGAGTTGTTCCAAGATAAATGGTGCACACTCTCCCCTCCTTAGCTCCAGGTAGAGAGAGTTGTTCCAAGATAAATGGTGCACACTCACCCCTCCTTAGCTTTAGGTAGTTACAGTTGTTCCAAGATATGTGGTGCACTCTCTCCCCTTCTTATTTTCATGTAGTTACAGTTCCAAGCTAAGTGGTGCACACTCACTCCTCCTTAGCTCCAGGTAGAGAGAGTTGTTCCAAGCTAAGTGGTGCACACTCTCCCCTCCTTAGGTCCAGGTAGAGAGAGTTGTTCCAAGATAAGTGGTGCACACTCACCCCTCCTTAGGTCCAGGTAGAGAGAGTTGTTCCAAGCTAAGTGGTGCACACTCTCCCCTCCTTAGGTCCAGGTAAAGAGAGTTGTTCCAAGATAAGTGGTGCACTCTCTCCCCTTCTTAGCTCCAGGTAGAGAGAGTTGTTCCAAGATAAATGGTTCACAGTCTCCCCTCCTTAGCTCCAGGTAGATACAGTTGTTCCAAGATAAGTGGTGCACATTTTTCCCCCCTTAGTTCAAGGTAGTTACAGTTGTTCCAAGATAAGTGGTGCACAGTCTCCCCTCCTTAGCTCCAGGTACCTAGTTACACTTCCAAGATATGTAGTGCACTCTCCCCCCTCCTTAGCTCCAGGTAGTTACACTTCCAAGATATGTAGTGCACTCTCTCCCCTCCTTAGCTCCAGGTAGTTACACTTCCAAGATATGTAGTGCACTCTCTCCCCTCCTTAGCTCCAGGTAGTTACACTTCCAAGATAAGTTGTGCACCCCCTCCCCTCCTTAGCTCGAGGTAGATACAGTTGCTCCAAGATAAGTGGTGCACTCTCTCCCCTCCTTAGCTCCAGGTAGGTACAGTTGTTCCAAGATAAGTGGTACACATTTTTTCCTCTTTAGCTCTAGGTTCGGTATTCTTGTTCCAGGAGAAGCAGTACTCACTGGTAATGGTGGATCCTGATGCCCCCAATCATAAGGAAGGGCAGTATTGGCTGCATTGGATCATTGCCAACATTAAGGTACAACCCAACATCAATTTATCAATCAATCAATGTACTATGAAACTATAAATTATAAAAGGTATTAGATAGAGTTGTATTAAACATTAGACAATTTTGATAAATACAAATTATATCATGAAAAATTACAGTCAAAACATATTATTAGAGCCTTTGTAACAAAAACAAACATAACAAAATTAGGATATCACATTATGAGCATCAGGGCTACAAATCAATGGTAAGAAAATAATTATAAATGTAATTTTATAATTCTCAATATTATTGACATGCTATTCTACAAACCTAAACTGATGATGTTGATGTAGGTTTACTCAACAATTAAGTGAAACAGAAATTAATTAGAATTAATTAGTTCCTTCACAAACATTTAGCAAGGAACATCATCTTCCTCCTCGAACTCTGACCTAAGGATGATGTAAAACTGCATCAAAAATAGTCATAAAAAGGGTGGCTCCACCTTTTTAATTTCATATATTATTATTTACTAATGTAAACTTTCATTTTTGCAACAACAACAAAATTAAAAGACTAAGTCTCATTAATTTCTGTTTCATTTAATTACTAGATGTAAACAGTTTAAGTTCGTAAAATATCAAGTGAAAAGTATTGTAAATTATAAAATTTTATTTATTATTATTTTCTTACCATTGATTCATGAGCAAGAGGCTCTTGAATTTAATATCCTAATTTTAATGGGTTTTTTTGTTGTTACAAAGGCTCTTATAAAGTTTTGACTTGGCATATTTCATTATATGAATTATTTAATGATATGCTATGTATTTCTTAAACTTTTCTAATGTTTAATGCAAATCAATATATCTCCTTAATAAATTTCATTATGTGTTTCAAAAATACAATCCAACATGTTATGTTATTTAGGTACAATTTTGGGGCCAAATTTTACGGGAGGGTGGGTGATAAATGTCCATAATTCAGTTGATTAAACTAATCTATACAGTACTACTTTTAGAGGAGTCCTAATATATAGTTTTAAATGAAGTAATAATTGTCTTACAAAATTGTCTGGATGCTTAAAAGAATGAATACAAAAATAAACCTCTACAAACACAAATTGATAAGTTTAATAACTTGACATTGCCCTCAACTAAAACATATGTTTTTTTTGTTTGCAGGGTTCGGATCTGAAGGATGGCAACATCTCCCTTGGCGACCAAGTCATAGGTAACAACTCGTCTGCTAGCAGATCACGCCATGCATTCTAAATTTGTTTAAATTAAGATATCTCAGTTCACTCTGACGATATGCAGCTATTATGAAACAAGAGTTGGATCACAATCAGTGTGAGGTGCACTGACAGATAGATTTTCTACAAGTGATTTTACACACCTTGTCAAGGCAAATGCTTGCCAATCTCATCTTTTTTTTTTTAGCACCGTGTCTTACTACTTGTTCAGTCTATACACTTGTGTACTAATTCAGGGTGTCTACTCGATTAGAGGAACAAAAATTCGTGACTTTTTGGTGACCTTTTTTGACCACAAAATGCCTTCGGGGGCGTATTGCCCAAATGGTCAGTAAGACGCGGTGCAAAAAAAATTCCTTTGGCAAACGGTCGAACATTATATTGTACATCGGGCCTAGATATTATAATAAAAAACACCTTGGAGTAGGGCAAAGGCTAGTTCTAAATGCTTCTTACCTTTTCCATGAATTTTCACTCCATTCAACCCACTGTGGCTTATATCAAATTTCGATTTATAAAATGTACAATAACGCCTTATACTGGTCATCTTCAACAGGGCGCAACCACTTTGAGTATTTATTTACTTCAACAGTCAGCCAAAACTCTTTGAACGAACATTTACCAGGCATATTTTAACAGATTAGCCTAAACTTCACACATAAAATCTTTGAATGCCCCCCCAAAAAATTATGGATTTTTTTCGCAACACACAATTAAAAAATAATTTAGGCCTAATATTTTATGTGCCCATTAGACAACAAAAATCATTTTAAAAATTGGTAAATTTCAACTGTTTTGAATGAATAGTCTTTAAAATTAAATGAATTATGTCAAGGATTAAATATTAACACTAATAATATTATTTTATATTTTATAAAAAAATACGCCATATTTCACTGTGAAAACTATTGCTATTTGCTGCCACCGTTAATTTTAAATTATAATATACATTTTACACCGCCTTCAAATTGCATTCGGATCACTGAAAGCATAAAAAATTGATAATTGCCGCCAACATCTTGATCCAGATCCACAACACAGATGAACGCCCGGTTTCAGTAGAAAATGTCCTGGTATTTTACGTATCATCTAGAAAACCTGAATTCCAATTCATTCACTCGAAAACCATTATTTGTAGACACACACACACAGCATAATGCACTCACACACTCCATGAGACAAGTAGCACACCAAATTAATATTTAATACAAGATGACGAAAGTTAACCTTATCGTTGAAATCACAAACAGAACAATCAGGCAACTTTCTATTGGCGCGTGCCATCACATGTAGTGAGTGGATAGCGCTATCTTTGAAACATTCGCGTTGTTACGATGTGTGGCAAATTCAAACTAAAATTATTTTCGTGACTTTATGACCAAAATATTAAAAATTCGTGACTTTTTCATGACTTTCGTGGCCTTTTTTGCAATTAGTGACTTTTTCGTGACTTTCGTGATCCAGTAGACACCCTGTAATTAGGCTAATAGTTTAGAGATGAGGACAGTTATATTTATAGAGAGTGTAGCTGAATTTGCATGGAGGTAGAGTGGAAAACCATTTAGGGAAAAAACACGCTCAGTACAATTGATCGAGATTTGAACCTCAATCTCACTGTCATTGGCAGTCTAGCCTACTGCAAGAGTAGCACCTTAGACCATATGGCCACTGAAGCAGGTTCATTTCATTTCAATAACCCTTCTAACCACTACCTACATATTGGTAACTCATTGGTAAATGATAAACCTTGTGGTCAGTGTACAAAAATATAATATAAAAATTGAAAGATAAGGGAAACTTGAGTCAATTGTTTTGTTTGATATCAAGTAAACTTATAAATCTTTTAAACACATATTTGTATAACTCAAAGCATAGTGAATTAATATTATTCTCAGGGGTGTTGTGGAGCCAGAAGCATATTTACACTATAGGCCCACTAGGCCCAGGCACAGGGGCTTTAAGGGGCGGCACATTTCTGATGACATTATTTTTATTATAATATTTGTTTTTAATAATTGCATTTAAAAGTTATTAACTAAGATTATCGAAATAGTTTAAGTTAAAGCCAGAACTACAATATTTCTTTTTAAATAACTGCACTTTGCAATCACTTAGTAACTGATGTCAGTCTCCCTTCTTCATAATGTTAACTCAAGCTACTGTAGGGCATGTAGGCTTACACTACAATTGTACATGCCTGATTATCTTTCATAGAAATCTTTTCTTGAATACTAACTCCCCCCCGAACACCTCATTCTTCCGAAACTTCCCAAGGCCCTTGAAAAGAATAATTGGGATGCAGGGGGGAGGGGGGGCGGCGCAAACATTTGAAATCCGCCACTGTGTGCGATGCCACAGCATTAGATTTAAGGGTGGAGCAGAAATATAGCTAATTATCAGCATAAAATATAATTTTCTCTGGAAATTAAACTTGTGTGTCTTTAAATGTGGATGCACAGAACCTGTATTTTCAATAATGGTAATTGAAAGTTAATTACATTAATAATAGTTACAATTGAATTATGTCCCTCTAAACCATAATGAAAGACAGACACGAGCAAGCATGTGTTTGTTCTTATTAATTATTCTGATTAATACACACAGTATTATTGTACCTTTAACATTTTATTTTGAATAATTTAATTTGTAGTGGGATGGTGTACTATTTATGTTACCCTTGGAAATTAAATTAGCTCTAAATAAGGCAAGCAACACCATTTTGTTCATAAATAAAGCTGCTATTATTATTCACCTTAATATCAATCTTTTAAGAATTTTTTCTTTAACTCTGAGCTATGCAATGAGTTGTAAATGTATTTGGATCCACATTATCTATCATTATCTGCATACACAGATGTAATTTAAGACATTCAAAACCACTTTGATCAACTTGATCACAGGTAATATTTTTGTTCACAAAACGTCTACTAATGGATATTCACTCTCCGGCACAATACAATGTCTACTTCTGGCTATCCGTTCTCTTAGAGAAGACAATATCTACTACTAGTTATTCACTCTCCTGCACAATACAATGTCTAATATTGGCTATCCACTCTCTTACACAAGGCAATGTCTACTACTGGTTATTCTCTTTCTTAAATAATATGACAATGTCATCTATTACTTAATGACTCTCTCATACATCTCTCATAAAACAGACTAGGTCAGCAACTGGTTGTCTACCCTCTCACACAAGATAATGCATACTATTGATTATTCACTTTATCACTTAACAGACAATAGCTCCCACTGTACAACTATCACTTAAAAGTGTAATATACTCTCGCTCTGTCATCACCAACAGAATGTTTTTACGTTGGATCATTCATTTTGTAATGCTCACAGGTTACCACCCCCCTGGCCCTCCCAAAGGTACGGGCGAGCATCGCTACATCTTCTTGCTATTTGAGCAACACCACACCAACATTCAGCTGACTAAGCCCGAGACTCGACCCCGATTCCCTCTAGCGAAGTGGATCTCTGAGCAAGAGGGTCTGTTCTGTCATCTGGTGGCTGGGATTCAGTTCCGAGTACAGTTTGAGGAGTGACACCTTGTTGAAGCAAATTTTACAGTAGATTGTTTATAATGTGAAAACCTTAAACTTATTCTCTTATAAACAATAAAAAGTTTAGATCCAAATGTTATTTTAATGCCCAAGGTATCCAGCATGTATTAGCATAAATATAGATACAAAGATGATAATTATGCTTCCTAGTGGTTAAGTACAACATAATTATAGTACAATCCTAGCAACCAGACCTCATAATATTAATTTACCACTTAATGTGGGCAGAATCAGTAGTTAAAAATGAATCCTACTACCATCGTGGAAAAGTTAATTTTCCTTTTAGCCTTTTTTTTTTTCAGAAATTTAGAATCGGATTCAAGATTCACATGTTAAAATGAAGATTCTAATTTGAGAAAAGGTGGATAAAATAAAAACTTAACAGAGATAATCGTTTATTGAAAGTATAGGTCCCCTGGTATAGAAATTGTTGGTATAACCATAATACTAGCTCCAAATATATATAGTCAGCTTCAACAGGTAGAGGAAGATGAGTGGTTGAATATCTTTTATTATTCTTGGTTCTATGTATGTTTAGTTTATGCTCTTGTTTCTCAGACAAAACTTAAATCAAAACATACAATTAGCTATATTTGTAAGAAGGTAAAGGACGGCAACCGATAAAAGCAAAAAGACTCAACATGGCTCTCACAATTAAAAGAACAGTTAACGCTTTATAATGCTTCCATTGGACAAAGAGGTATTGGCTGCCTCTCGAAGATAATCGAATGTTGTTGCCAAATCCCTCAATCTAGTTTCATTCCATCTAAACTTATCACAAAGGAGTGTGAAATGTAACACAACTTCTTAAAAGAGAAAACAAAAGAAAAAGGGAAGTAGGGGGGAGAGAAAAAGGAAATTGGTAAAGAATGATAGGACATATATATAGGAACATGTAAAAGGAATAACAGAGGACAAACACAGGAAATGGTTTTCATTAAAGCAATATACAAAATACAAATAGTGTGTTTTTTTATTTAGGAATATGCAAATATTCTAAATTTTGAATAGTGAATGACTTAAAATTTGATTCTACCCAGCAAATATAGAGGTCGAATAATTGATTTGTCCTGTATCTACTTAAAGCTACACTCATCCTGGATGATTCAGCATGATTCAGTCAGGTAGTTTGGTGAAAATTATTTGTAATATGTCAATAGCTTGTCTTTTGTTCTGTCTGTATGGGAAAGGGTTGAAGAGGAATTCCTGTCACAAGCAGAGAAGAAAGCTCTTTCGCCAGTGAGTTGTAGGTTAAAGAATGGCAAGCAAAAATGTAAGAGCTAGAAAGAAAAAATTGTATTTATAAGAGAGATAAGGATATAAATAATTTGTAATTCATCTTCTTTATCTCAGTTAAAAAGGGAAAGGGTTGTAACTTAACATGGTCAACCAATTGTGTGTGAATGCAGAAGTAAACGTGTGAAAGTGAAATGGCGCGTAAGAAAATGAAAGACAAAAGAGCGCAAGTTTGTACAATAAATAAATAGAGAAACCATGTCAAGCAAAATTATGACTAGTTAGCAAGTAAAAGAAAATTGAGAAAGTGTGCATGCAATATGGAGACATACATAAAGAGAAAGAGAGAAAACAAAGCGTGAGAAATAAACAAATATGTGATAGAAAGAAAGACCCAAATAGGTCTCAAAACTAGCCGTAGTGTAATGTACTAAACCTCCTCACGTTGGAACGCCATTTGTAATGTCCTGTTGTTTTGCCCTAAATTAGAACGCCAATTGTAACGTACAAACTCCTATCTGCTAATGCCCCACTTTGAGACGCCATTTGTAATGTACTACGTAACACCGTCGTTAATTGTCACCTTGTTGAGATGCCATTGGTAACATCACTAACCCCTCGTTGGGATGCCAATTGTAGTATCTCTGCTGTTGATCTTAACTGCTGCAACGTTGTGCGCCATTTGTAACATCTCACGTTGTTACTATTAATGTATTCCACCTTATTTAAAGCTGTATGCGTGGATACCAGTTTGTAGATACTAAAACCTCTGCACATTTCAGAGCATAGTTAAGTTTATTTTACATGAATTCAAAATTACAGTTCGTGAAACGTATAAACACTGTACATGATAGACATTGAATGGACAGTATGCTCATCTGTTCAAACATTATATGACCCTCCTAAACACGCCTACTTCACTAGACGTCCTGCGGGGAAGCCGTTAGAAGAAGAACAAATGTGCTTCTACAAGACTAGCGTCTTGAGCTGAGGAGTGTGAACCCCGTAGTTCATACTCTCGAACCCAGACCACTGTTTGCTTTCTTGCCATCAACCAATGGGGTTATTTTCTATGAGCGCACAAATTAAAAAAACAGACGTGGCGTCACCCTGCACCTGCTATTAAATTACTGCGTAATACAACACGGAAACCAAAACATGCTTCTGACACGTGCAGCTAAACGAAAGAAAAAAAAAGAAACATGACTGTAGTCTAGAAAAGATGAGTTTACTTTATATTAACTGAAAAGAAGAAATATTAATATATTTACTTTAAAATCTCAAATATTAATAAAGACAGGAAAAATTGATATCATTACAGTAGATAATGAAGGGATGTCCAAACTGAGCCATTCTTACTTCACATCACTAATCTTGATTAATATCAATACATACACCATTCCCCGATTATAACACAAGTTTGCAAGGTAGGGGTCCGATCTGCTTTATAAGACAACCACACTATAACCAATGACTCAATTGTTTTCTAAAATAGTGAATGCAAACTAGGGGTGTGCGAAGTTTTGAAAACTTGACTTTGCCTTGAATATTCGTTTTCTTTGACTTTGATTCGAGAATAAAATTCTTGATTCAACAATTTCAAAGCTTTGCCAAAAAAAATATTTAAAGTTAAAACAAACAATTATGTTTATTTTTAAATTTTCTGCTGTTATTTACATCACAAATTAGTGTTAGGGTATAAGAAATGTGAAATAATTAAAGTACATTTTGTGATAACTTAATTTATCATTTTAAAATTAAATATTTTAATTATGTTTGCATTTTAAGCTATGATGACACAAGCAAACTCACTCTAGTGTCCACTTAACATCCATTTAGTCAACAATTTCTTGGATCCTGCCTTGTGACCCTATCTTATAACTCATAACATTGTATGTCACAAGAAATCTTTCAGTCATCTTTTGCACATGGTAACCAAAGTGCTTCCTCACATGTCTTTTGCCAATTCATATGACAAATCCTCCTCCTTCTTGGCCGTATTCAATATAATAATTATCTATTCCTGGCATTTTATACTTCCTGACATTTTATTTAGACACATTCCTCTTTATGTTTTTCTGATTTTATGTGTTTCACATAGAATACCTGTGGTCCTATGATAGAGTAATGGTACATAACTTGCATAAAACTGTCTACATTTTTTGTTCATATTGTGCATTTAACTATTTATTAACATATTTGTGAGAAAAAAAATCTTTAAATACAAAACCATCAAAATTAAAAATAAAGTATTGAAATGGGTAGAAGCAGAAATTGTGATTTTTAATGTTAACCTAAAAAACAACTAAATATCCATGAAAAACATACTCAAATATCCGTTTTACACTTTTAAAACCCGCAAAAACTGATACTATTTGTATAGATAGCAGCCCTGGCCTAGCGCTGTCGCCAGTGTTACCATGTTGAAAATTATATTGCACAACGTGGTATTTGCCAAATTACAAAAAAATTCTGTTTATTTATTAAAAAACTCTTTGTGCTATTCATGTGAAAACTGTGAAATTCTCATTATTGCAAATGTGAATTTTGCAGGTCCCTAGTTATAGATGACTTTTGGGTCTTTAAGAACCCTATTATATGAGGCAACTTGTTAGGTGCAACTAGTTGACACCCAGTTGACAGGTGCTTGCAGCTGCAAAAATTGTTGTGTGCAACTAGTTGCTGCCACCATTGGTGAGTGTTATATCGAGAAAATGGCGTCTATGAATGAGGAACTATATCTTCTTACCTTGCTTATAAAAAAGACGTAGGCTAAGAAAGATCTATGTACATACGATAAAGCGCGAATTTAAGGGGGCAAAGGGTGTATGTGCTCCCCTTAGGTAGAATATTTGATTTTTTTTTCAGACTAATGGAAGTGGAAGGTTAGGGCTGTGGGGGTGACCAATGAGGTTGTGTGACCAATGATATTTTTGTTTTGCATTTTATTGCTAGATTTTGGGAGAGTATGGGTGGTCAGTGGGCAAGGCAATTAGCAAGGAGGACACAATTTAAGGAATAATACGCCTACCAGCGCAGGAAAATGTTTCTCCATTAAAAAGATCTGTGCTCCCCTCCCCACTTACAATTTCTAAATTTGTGCTTGCATACCATGTTATATTCAAAACTGGATAAGGGTCTGAACTATTCATCATTTGAGATTTTGTGGACAGTAATACTTTTTTAAATTACTTTTGTATGTCTAAATCATTATTTTATGAATTGCTGACCTATATAAAAGAAGACTAGACACTCACATGAGAAGGAGTATCCCAGAAGTTGCAGTTCCGCACACAATTAGTTGCATAGTGTAATAGGTTACATTTAAAACAATGCCCCAGATTGAGTGTGGCCGACCTTGCAGTTTCACTGCAAGGAAACTGTCTGCAACTAATTGCCTGACATGTGTACCTACTCCTAGTGTAATGGCTTTCATTTAAACCAATGCTTCTTAACATTTTCGTTAACAAGTTGCCTCGTGTACTAGGAGCATTTTTTACTTGATTTTAACAATGTTAGAACAGCAATTTAAAAAATAAATTATAACTTGTTTTGGAGGATTTAAGTTTTTTTTAATTTGTTAGATATTGGTAATATAGCGCTGATATTTTTGTTTGTGGATTAAAATTTCAATGAACAATCAAAACCAGATTTGTTTATTTTGATTTAATTAAAAGATAACATATATGGGTTAGCAGTTAAAACATTTTGTGAACACAATATTGAAAAAAATAAGTTTTTGTTTATAAAAACCATAGCATACATTTAAATTAGATTTAAGGATTCTTTCACAGTAGCCTGAGAATTTGTTTGACAAGTGATAATTTTTTTAAAACAGGTGCTATTTTTTCCCATGTTTTCTACGTTTTGCCAACAAATAAATTCCAAACAAATCTTTCTAAATGATTATATTAATTAATAATCTCCATCATACATGGGTAAAAAAACACCATTTGATTTGTATTAATCAGTATTTGTTTGAAAATGTTCTATATGATTAAAACATGAGTGCTATTTGCACACCGCTATTATTTATTGAGTAAAACTTTATAAAAAGTGAGGGATTAAATAGCCTAGCTATTATATTTGTTAATTACTGTCAGAGCCGCATCTACATCTATTCTTTAAATTTAAAAATGGCATCTGGACATGGGAAATATGAGTGAAGAATGAACCTGGGTGTAGGATGACTCCTGGATAGATAAGTGGTTACAGCATTGGTGTACTAAGCCAAAGGTCCCGGGGTTTAATTCTTGTGTCCTAGGTTGTTTTTTTTACATTCATTACCGTTTCCAGCCTATGGTTTGGGTCAGTTTTTTTTATTCAAGTCATGTATTTTCCACTAAGGCTTGCTACAGTAGCCCCATGGCTTCTTTGGTGCTGACTGACAGTTCACAGCTGGCTTATGACAGTCAACATGTAGGTATATACCTAATATTTGACTGTCAGAAGTGACAGCTGCTAAACACACGTTTTTGTAGATCATATGGTTCAGCGTAAGGATACATAATTTGGTCTGGTAACTTTTCAAAACCTTTAGCTGTCAGTCAGCACCAAAGAAGTCATGGGGCTACTGTAGGTCTGTTGTAGCTTCACATACCTCATAATCTAACTTAAGACTAGGCCAGCAACAACATTCAGTCCTCGGCCGTTAAATCATCATTGTGAAAGGGTAATCCCAAATTTTACCAATGATAAATTTTTCAGCCATACTAGGAATCAAACCCAGACCCTTAGCTCAGTAGACAGACACATTACTGAAGGAGCTATGGTGTCAGACCCATGTGTCCAAACGTCAATTTTCAATTTAAGGAATTTATAAAAAAATATTTTAGAGATTTTGCTTAAGGTCACCTTGAGACACAATGACAATGTTTGTTTGTTTGTCCTTAACCTAACAGAACATGGTGTGCAATTTAATTATGAATCCTGTGCTGAGAGTTAAGAACTATTTATTAGCAAGGCAATGTAGGTGACTAAGGCTCAGCCCATTGAACAATTAACTCATTTTTATCTGGGATCTATCTTGAAAATGTGTTTATTTTATGTGATTTATCTCAAAACAGCTAACAAAACAATTTGTCACCAAATAACAAAGGACAATTCCCTTCAATAACAACACTAAGTTGTAGTTTTTAGCTAAACACTAAAAACAGTTGACAGTCACTTCAGTTTCTGAGTGTTTCGTTGATACATAACTAGTACAGGACACAACAAACAGAGCATGTGCCATGTAAGTGCAGTCAAATTAAAGCTTGGCGCTGAAGTGCAGTCAAATTAAAGCTTGGCGCGGAAGTGCAGCTGGTGGAGTTTGGACGCCAACTTGTCGAGACTGGAAGTAGGCACCAACCCAGCTACAACACAACAACATTGTAGGGCTGTAATGCAAGCTGACTTCAAGGGTAATTGGAACTTGAGACTAAATTTCTAGTTAAATATCAAGTTACTTTGCAATGATCGAGAAATCAGTTACTAAAAGTGTTTTCGTACTCCTCTTGTTCCATTAGGGCCCTACTTAACCTAATGACTGGACAGAGATTGTGACACTAGCTCACCTAGCAGTTGTACTATGTCGTGCAGTTTACCTTCCTGACCCTGGAACAACACCTGGCCTGACCTGAGGACAACAAAACAGACAAAATAAGAAACTAAAAAAAAAAAAATGCAACCTAACATATAAATAAATATCAAGAAAGAAAATGCTAGTAACTTCAATAACTATCCCGTCTGAAGAAATGGCTTCTTCCAATTCTACAATATTGAAAATTATTTCAAGTTCAATTATATAAAAAAGTCATGATTTTAAAAGAAAAAAGTATATTTAAGTTTTTTGATTTATTGATATTGTTAATTTGTTGTTTATTAGTGACTTATTCTAATATAATTTGGACAAACTTAGCAATCAAACCCCAGAGCATTGATTTACTACCTATGTGGATGACACATCTTTAAGCCCGAAATGAGCAAGGATCCCCAACATTACAAATATATGTTAACATTTAGTTGATGTTTCTATTTTATACGACAACTCAAAAACTGATGGGAATAAAAATCAGAACTAAGCAGTGGGTAGTTATAAATGAGGAGAAACAATCAAATTAGAATGAAAATAAATGTCAAACTTTTGATTTTTAATTTTAAAACTCGGAATTTTTTTAATGGTGTGCGAAGCTTCGAAAAGTCGAAGTTGAAGTTGAAGGTCAAATCTCCTTCAACTTCAATTTTAACATCTACAATAACCTTTGCACATTGGAAAAAATTCGAAGGAAGGATGAAACTTCAATAAATTATCAAACGATTTAATTTAATCTTACTAAATATTACATTTTTCAATATTTGATAATTTTAAAACAGTTACCTAACAGAATTTTAACAGTGACTAGTAATTTAACTAACACAACGTAAGCATGGATCAAAAACAATTAAGTTAATGTTAATATATTATATTCACTATCGCCAACATAGTCTTGTAAAAAATAAAAATACCTATAAAGGAATAACACCATGGTCACTAGTATGAAGCAGAGAAAGCACTTTAGTTGTACTTTCATCACAGCTCACATCTAATGTTTGGTCCTTAATACCCTATCTCTCTGGAATTATCTGTGACAAATTTATGAGTGCATTTTAACACAGAAGTTTTTCAGAGCTTCTTCGCATTTTATTTATTATTAAAAATGACTGATCCAGAAAGTAGGAAACGAAAACGGAATTTAATTTATAATTATTATCAGAGAAATGCTTATAAAAAGACATGCATATGTAAAGTTTGCAAAATAATATTATACACTCCACGATGTAAGAAAAAATTAAAACTTAATTAAGAATCAAATAGCCAACACTATTATTTATGCTTTTTAGTGAGGATCACTCCATCTCGATATCATATTCTGAAAATTGAAAAATGACACCTGGACACAGGAATCGAACCTGGGACCTTTGGCTCAATTTGGATTTGATTTCCATGTCCAGGTGCCATTTTTCAATTTTCAGAGTAAAACTTAATTAATAAGTTACTAAGCTTATCAGTAAGCTTGTGTGCATTAGTTATTAATACAGTCCTTAGGTAAAAAATAAGGAAATTTTCCTGGCCCTTGTTACTGACAAGATCTAGAAAAATAATTAATTTAAAAATTAAAAGTGATGTTGAGTGCTAACAAAAATCTTAGGTAGCTTCGACTTCGACTTTTCTTCGCAAGTTTCAAGATTCGCTTTGACATTGCTTCACATTTAAAAAGTGGCCTTTGCACACCCCTAAATTTTGTGTTTGTGAATAAAAGAAAGATTCAACTTAGAAATTTTTGCTTGAAAAGAGTGACTTCAAAAGATCTCTGATATTTATTTATTCTTATTTTTTATTTTGATCAAAAGTAAACAAAAATATACAAAATATCCACACACAAAAATATTGTGTTTATAAATTCAGAGTTTATTAGTTTTATTTTCTTTCTTGACTCACGGGTTGCACATCTTGAAATTATTTGTAAAAATTTGTCCATGCAGTTAAAGTTTAAACTCAAAGTGAAAGTTTCTGTTGCTGTGCTCACCGCTTGATTTTGTGTACAGCTTGCAATGATACTAAGGACTGGAGAGTGCAAGTGTACACTTCTAGACACAAGCTGTATGGATGTGATATCTCCTTGGAAACTAGTAACTGCTCTGCCCTCTGTTGTGTGACCTGGAGGACCCTTCGTTCAGAACATGGGTCGAGGGCCACCTGCAACGCATGTCTTATAATAGTGGCAATCATAACCTCTACTACAATATATCAACATGTTCTAATGCAAGCCTAATCAGCGCAATAGTGTGCAAGGCACTAGTGTACCTTTAGAAATACCATATAAAACTTTTACTTGTAATTAATATATTAAAAGTCCATACAGAATAATTATTGATGTTGCAGACCAAGAAAATAGCTGATGTCAGTCAAAACACAAAACCTCAAATGACTGTGTGACCCAGTCAGTGCATGTAACATTATTAACAATTCATAGATAATATTATGATAAATTAGAAGTGATAATACATTTAATTATTTTTCATATAATGTTTTGTGCACAGATAAATATAGAGATAAGAAACAGAGGCTAGCAATGTACCTGAAGTAGCACCTGGCACAGAATCAAGGACCCCACCAAGAAGGGATACAGTAGGTGACAGAGCAAGAAGCGTAGTTTGTGGTTGCCTCCCAATCTCAGCACAGTGGGGCTTACAATCTTGACTAGATCCAGATGCTCACACTGGGACAATGCATTGTGAAAATCCTGTAACGTGAAATGGAGTCCATTGTCCAACCTTTACAATTCCCTGGCCTCCATTGTCCAACCTTTACAATTCCCTAGTGTCAATTGTCCAATCTTTCCAACCTTTCCATCACCTGGTGTCAATTGTCCAATATTTTTCCAACCCTTGATGTCCATTGTCCAACCTTTCCATCCCCTGGTATCAATTGCCCAATCCTTACCATTCCTGATGTTCATTGTGTAGCGTGTCAATCAGATTGATTGAACACCTACAAGAAAAAAGTTCACTATTTATCACTATTTATGTAATTGGGTGCCACGTTGTAATTATATCAAAATATTGAAGATAAAATACCTCAAAATTTATACTCTCTCGTATACTGAAACTACGTATTGCCCTACATTCAAACACGTGGTTAGTCAAAAAATAATTGCATTTTGATCTAAATATCAAAAAAAAGGACTAATATTATTATAGTTATGAATAAGATATGTGAATGCATACCCTTGTTATAAGATGGGGTCAGATAAAAAACTTACAGCCG
>CABFVX010009459.1:8022-18334 GCA_902151425.1 Timema shepardi
GGGGGGGGGGGGAGTTGCGTGTGTTTTCTTAGACATAACAAAAATATCCTGGCCTTTCACAATTTTTCCCAATTTTCCTGGCAAACGGGAATACTTCACCTTTCGGTGTACCCATCTGTATGTGAACTAACCAAACATTTTCTAGTTTGGAAAATTTAACAGAACATAAAAAAAATGTTTATCAAGACAAATTCAACAAATATATCCCAAGTTAAATACGGATGCAGCCACCGAAGCGGGTCATTCAGGTATTAACTACAACGCTTGGTGGTTGAATGTGTCCCGAACATCAAATCTGCTGAGTACCAATTAAGTTAATATTTCAATATTATAAGCTAAGCCTTTATATTTTAATCTTAAACTGCCATTTTTTGTCGGGATAAACTATTTCCTAACAAATTTCCCCCCCCACCCATTTTCTTCTCCTACCCAGTATTTTATGGTTTTAGGTAGGCCTGTATCTGTAATACGCTCTAGGTGCCACGCATTAAATTTATTCCTTTCCCCTACTTGCAAACTTATTCAACTTAAAGCACTACAATTAATCCAGGACTCCTAATCGTAGATACAAAAATAAATAAAAAAGTTCGTATGGTTGGTACCCAAGCTTAAATACATTAATTTAAGCTACGACAAGAATTAAAACTCTTTTAACGGGAAGGTAGGATTTAGAGGAAATGTATCCGTATTTGGGTAGATAAAAGTGTGAAAATATTTAAGAAAAAAAATCTCACTTTTGCCCACTCAGATTTAAAATCTGACCTCTCCGGTACCTAAAAACTAAACTAAAATAGCTTTATGGCTGAGCGGGTTTAAGCCTTGTTCCTACAGCCCAGCGATTCTCAACCTCTCTAGGCTCTCGATACTCTTGTGAAGGGGACTAGAATCTCGTGGTACCCTTGTGAAGGCGATTAGAATCTCGTGGTACCCTTGTGAAGGGGACTAGAATCTCGTGGCATCCTTGTGAAGGGGACTAGAATCTCGTGGTACCCTTGTGAAGGGGACTAGAATCTCGTGGCACCCTTTTGAAGGGGACTAGAATCTCGTGGTACCCTTGTGAAGGGGACTAGAATCTCGTGGCACACTTGTGAAGGGGATTAGAATCTCGTGGCACCCTCGTGAAGGGGATTAGAATCTCGTGGCACCCTTGTGAAGGGGATTAGAATCTCGTGGCACCCTCTTAAGAATTTTCATAAACTTTAGTTTTAAATTTTTTAAATAAATCTAAGTAGAATATATCACAGTATCATATTAACTAACGGTATTTTAATTTCGTAATGATTGAACATTAAAAAAACATTTTTACATACTGCCTTACTAATTTCATTGAAACATATGAATAATATATATAAATAATGTTATAGAGTAATAGTTTTGGAAATATATATACACTAGCCATCACAACTAGAGACCTACAAAAACCGACGGTCGGGTGAACTGGGAGGGGGAGGGGGGGTGTTTCTAAATGGTTTTCCACTCTATCTCCACGCAAATGCGGATTAACTTCCTAATCCATTAGCGTAATTAGTACTTAAGGCGTATAGCCCGAACGGGTAGTAAGACGCGGTGCTAAATAATAAATAATAAAATACAAAAACTAGTAATACCACTCAAAATCAATGATACAATCATCAGTAGGAAAACAATTATGTTGATGTAAGACTCGCGATTGATGTTTAAAGCACAAAATTTGGATATCTGAACCGATGGTTGACAACGCAACATGCGTTACAGCCTCAAGACTTTTCAGTATATTTCTATTTCAGTCTCTGTTTCGTATCGGGTGAAGTGGCATGTGCAATTGAGAGAAAAACTAAAAGAAAAACTTTCTTCCGTTTCTTTATTTTCATTATTGTGTGTTTATTTTCGTTATTTATTTTTTTGTATCGTCATGTTTTCCTGTCAAAATCTCGTGGAATTCCTAAGTGCTGCGGCCCACCAGTTGAGAACCCATGATCTGACCACTCGACTACTTAGAAAGGCTAGAAAACTCTACGTTATCACTGTCTAGGTTACATACTCTGTAACGTGGGATTTCAAAAGAAAGTAGTTTGGTTGTTTACTATCGATTATCTCACAAAGATTCTCTTCTCTGTTCACTCTTGTTTTCCACGTATCTCTTTTTATTCTTTTTATGATGGCAGTAGAAAAGTAGTCTTCCGCGCTATTGTGGTACGTCCAGTTATTGTTTATAGAGATACTAAAAGGAAGGAGAAAAAGAACAGGAAGAAAATGTGCGTGAAACAAAAATATCCTCGTTGTTTTTTGAATCCGAAACCACTTTCCTTCAGAAATTATTAGAATAGAGGGGACACTGGTCCAAAATCTTTCCAAAATCAAGATTTGTGAAACTATAATTTTGCGTGTAACTAAACCTTTTTTAAAAAAAATAGGTGTAAGCTACAATAAATTCGAAACATAGGCTAATCATAATTTAAATGGCAGCTTTTCTTCTCACCTATGACAATGAAAATAAATGGTGCGACCCAATCGCAAATACCTTTTAATCTTGTGTATTATAGTTTCGAAGAAAATGTTCAAAAATAGGTTTTCAGTAAACTACCGTTAAGAAAGTTTTATCATAAAAACAAACACAACATCTTGTTAATTGCGATAGTTAGTCTTTATACATTTTAACCTTTAGGCCAAATTGTTCAAATAAATTCTACATTAAAAAAATCAAAAAAGTTCTTTGTAGACCATTTTAAATTACTTTTAAACTGTAATTTTTTTTAATTTATCTTGGAAAAAACCATTCCAAGATTACCCATATTGAACTGATCTTCAAGGCCAATTTCGATATATATATATATATATATNTTGTCGTAAGTAAACGGCTCTTAAATTAATTTATTTTTGAAAAATAAGGATACAATCTTATGGATTAGTCCCCCGATACTAATTTTGAACAAATTCATTTTTACAATCAGTAAACCACTATAAAATGCATTTTATTTAGAAAAACAAATATTTTTTATTTAAAAACCTTAATAGATGACCATTTCACTAAATCGGCTGGAGCCATTTAAAAAAAAATACATTCAAGTTTTAAAAAAACTAGTCGGTAAACTAATCTTAGTAGTATTTTTCATCTAAAAACGATAACTTATACAGTTTTATTTGTCGTGTCAAATACTCCCTAGATATACATTTTAAACAAAATCCATAATTATTCAATTAAGATCTTAATTTATCACACATATCTATCTGACGATCTCCGCAAGTCCATCACAAACTTTGCCTTAAAATTTTAGTGAAGAATGGCTCTTGGCACTCCTGGATAGCCCAATGGTTAAAGCAGTGGCAAACTAAGCCAAAGGCTCCGGGTTAGATTCCCGTGTCTCGTGTTCTTTAAAGTATGGTATGTAAAATATCTTTTCAGTACTTCATCCATGGAGAATCACGCGGTTTTTAGAAATAATGTTTCAAGGATTGCGCCATTTAAACTTATTTTTTTTCTTTCAAAAAATCAACTCCGTGGTAGTTAGCAAAAAAAGCAAGTGACGCTCGCTACCTCTACCCAATAGAAAGCTAGCCTTCACGACACCTGTCGCCAGGACTCTCGATTAGTTGGTTTTGACACCTGGTCACGAAGGGTCCAAGGAGCAAGGGGTATGTCATATATAAGCTGGTTGTGCGCATGAACACACGCAGTGCCGGTAGCATAAAAAATGAACACCATCAGACAAGAATTTTTTTAATCAAAGACAGTGACATAAATCTACAGAACGTTCTAATAAAACAGTGCTACTAACTGAAATCCTTAGAGTACACAGAAAATGTTACAGAAAAATAATCTGTAGGTCAACTAAAATTGTATCATTTTTAAATAATATCTTCATACCAAAGATAAATTCACTTTAATGAATCTTGTGCAACACTAAAGGCTTTATGTATTCAATTAAATATCACATAATAATTCCGTATCGTAATAATTGGCGCTCAATCACGGAGCTATTAATACCAATCATTTCACAATACAAATCCAGTACGCATATATATAACTGAAATACCGTACTGCTTTAATTAGTGCTCGATCACGAGGCAATAATCAGCTGACTAAACGGTATCATTTCAATCGGCACCCATCACCGATTCGTAACGTTTTAATCGACGCCCAACGCGAAGCGATTAATTCAATATCTTAATAAAGTATAATCAGGGAGGGGGAGGAAGAGGAGTGATAGCACCTAAACATGTACCCAGTATTAACTCGAACGATGAGATTAGTCCTAATTAAACATTTCACGAGATCAGGTTAGAGTTACATTCTCGAGGACAAAGTAAACGGAAAACGAGCGGTTCGGGAATACTGCTCTACCAGGAATGAACCCCACAAATGTTATATAGCAACAGTAAACGCTCTCTAATATTGCTATGTAACACGTTTTGGTCTTTATCAACAATAGATGGATAGCACTTTTCCTGGTATAAAACGCGAAAATCTGCTATATATAACATCGTGATATACATTATTTTTCCAGTGCGCTTACTAACTTACTTTTATAGCAATGTTATATAGCATGTTTTGCAACATGGTGTAAGCACGGCTTTACACTCAAGACTACCGGCCGATTTGGCTTCGTTCCTGCATACCGGTCGTAGATTATTTTATTTAAGAAGTGAATGTTATATCTAATAGTTTAGAAAAAAATCACTACTTATTAGAATGTTAAATGGGATTTTTAGTGTATTTACCCTAAAAATAAAAGACCAGCTGGTTCTGCAGATGTAAACACGGAGTAGAATGATGAAGGCTTTTAAACCAAACAGTAAAACACACACACACAGCTGCAAGGTGAATGGACTTGTAGGAATAAACACTGAATGTGTGGTCTAAGGACGCAGTTTTCTTGGTTGGGTCTGCTCACATCAACATGATTGAAGCCAGAAAGCACTACTGCTACCTACTAGATTTTTTTACCGACCATTATTAAATCCACCTAATCGCCGCTAGAGAGGAAAATGATTAATTAAGAAAAAAAAGGCGTTCAAGGATTCCATAAGCACATTTTTGGTCATTTTAATCACCCCCCCCCCTCCAACCCCCACCTTGTAAGTAAGAATAAGCAAATGCCTGACACCCCCCCACACTACCTCTTGTTTACGTAAGATGAGTTCACAGGAATAACCATTCTTTTTTTCGTGCAATTTTTTTTATAGCTTCAACAGGTAGCAAGACGTGAAAGTAAAAAAAAATCATGCTATATATAAATTGCTGAAAATTATTAACATAAAAGGTGCAAATTAATATTGAGAAATAATTGAAAATTAACACCGATATACAATGAACTTAAATTTATTAAATAGGTAAAATTAAAACACGTTATAACATTATAAAGGTTTAAAATTTTAATTTACTTTTAATTGACGTTATGAAAAAGTATTATTAGTGAATACATGAATATTACTTTTATTAAAAAACCTTAAGCTCCATTTAATCCTATTACCAAGGTCATTTTATTAAAGTCTCAAAAACACTTTCAATTATTATGTTTATATTTGGGGTGTTAGGTCACTCAAGCTTTGGCTTACTTCGATAGGTTTTTCCACTTCTTCCCAGTTTAGCCACTCAGCATCTTCATTGTTGCCGGAAGCTATCCCGAAGTCCAAGCGGTTTGCAATGGATCATCCCTCAAATTTGCCCGTCTTTCTCTGTCTTACGTATGCATTGTTATGACCACCCACCCTTTATCAGAAAAAATAACCAAAACTAAAAAACCCTGCCCCCTTAAAATGCTTACGTAATAATCTAACGCCCCCAAAGACGATTGTGAAAATAGTATTCTCATTTTACCACATATTTTAAATGGTTGCATCCTGTTCATACATTATGATCTGGATTTAGTTTTAAAATATCATGGTGCCAGAAAAATGTTAATATTTAATATAGTTCAATTCTACCCAACCCGCACCAGTGGGTACATGGACAAGGTTGTCAGTCTCGTCTAGTCAGTTTTCCAGGGGATGTAGAGGTCTTGAGCTTCAAATTCTGTCCACATGTAATAAGGCATTTTTCCGTCTTAAATAGTTTCCCTCACTTCCTCTCAATTTAACCCTTATGTCTATCTCATTAGAGTATATTGGTGAATAGTCAGGACGGGTACTGGGACACAAAATATGAGGGATGAAAATCAACTTAGATAATAAAATAATTCTCGAACAAATACAACAAGCTCCAAGAAAGTTATCTCATAGATGGCCAAATTTACACCATCTGTCAAAAATAAACACTGCAGAATACGTGGCTTTACGTATGAACACATGGTTATGCTGAATAAGAATGGTCTGACTGCCGATAATTTTAATGGGACTGAATGCCTCTTACTTAAAGAGTGAGGTATCTAGCCATGATTCAAACCAAGGATTCATTAGTAAAGCCAAGAGACTAGAACAAATGGCCCCACTGCAAGTAAAAGGAACCCCCTCCCCTTACCCCTTCCCTCACCGATTGTACTCCAATTCGTGCATAAGTGCACGGCCAGGGGCGGGACCCTCATCATGAGTAGAATGAATCCGTCATCTGTAAAGGCCATTGTTCTCGTCAGACAGCGAAGATGAACCACGAGAACAGAACTCTTTCAGAACCCCGCCTTCACTAACTTCAATCTTGCGAGGAAATTATAGACTATTTAGACAGGATACAGACACGCGTCTAGACTTTATTAGTCACTCAAAAGACAAGAATCTTGAAGACCATGTCATTGAAAGCACTTGTCAAAAAACATCAGCGATGGAGTTAATATTGATTAGGTGAGTAATTTCGATTGATCGTTTTAGTCGAGTGTACTCGGCATAAGGTGTAAGTTGACCAACGCCGTACCCAAGAAGAGATGGAATGTCCTGCCTTTGGTCTCAAGAGGCTATGTCTGGTAAGGAGTTCTGACCTTAGATTTTAATTTTTTTAAATAAAAATATTTATTGGACTTGTAGGAGTCATGAATAATATAAGATTCCAATAATTTACCAGCCAAGGTATTGAAAAGTAATACAAAAAAATAAATTATTTTTTTAATAATTATTTCGACCTGCCTCGGTGGTCGAATGACATAAGACATCACTCTCACAATAGAATAAATTGCAGATGAAGGAGATATTGAGGTTCGAATCCCAGTTGGATGAAATTAGGGTGAGTTTTTCAAAATAGTTTTTCACGCTCCTTCCCTGCAAATTCAAGTACACTCCCTCATTCCTAGCACCTTAGCGTAAAGTTTAAACGAGTAGTAAGACAGTGTGAAAAAAAAGAAGCTTAATTGAGGAGGAGAGGAATTTATCCCCCACCTCCAAAAATTAACTTTCCTAATTATGGTCCAGAAATCGGCCATTACTAAAACTATCTAAAGATTATGCTCTCAAATGAATAAGGTACTTCGCCAAATTAGCGATATCGAGTGGATGTGGAAGTCTTTGTGCGGCTGGAGAAGATTTCGAATGTAATTAAATACACAAAGCATGACTCATATTACATATACAAACTCTGACGGTACATTTGTCAAACACAAATGTTGACAAACTTCTTTGGCGCAATTCTCATCTGGGTCCACACAATGTCGTTCTTTAAAAAAGATATTGAGAATATGCAAAACACGCGCGTCCTCTTTATTTTAAGATGAAGCGGGCATCCGTTTTTTGCTTCATTATTCCAAAGGTGTCATGTAAATGAATGGGTTAGTCCTAGAGGATTTTTTTTTTCTCCGAGAATTTTTTTAAAAAAAAGGTGTGGTCAGGTGTTAAAGGCTTTAAGAGAAAGCTTTACTTTAGACTTGTTATTTAAACAAGTCTCCACATTAGTCTCCCAGGTCCTCACTTCCCTACTTCTTGAAGCACCGATAAAAATAAATTAACGTGGTATTTGCAGAGTTATTATTCGCATCTAGAATTTAGAGATAATGATTTTCTTAGCACCGCGTCTTACTACCAGGTCAGGTTATAAGATTGTGTACTACCTACACTAATGCCTTAGTGATTAGGAAGGCTTTTAGTTGAAAGGAAGTACATCCACATTTGTAAGGAAGGCAAGTGGAAAAACATTTAGAAAAAAAAAATCAGTGCACCCGACTGGGATCGAACACCGATCCCCCATCTTTGGTAGTCTAGTCTGATAAGAGAGTAGTGAGTTCAGATCTCGTGGCCTCCGTAGCGGGTGTATGAATACTTAACTTAATAATAATAATAATAATAAATTATTATAATAATACATTATTATTATTATTATTATTATTAGCACCACGTCTTACTACCCGTTCGGGTTATACGCACTTACACTAATGTGTAATGGTAGGATGATTGTGAGATGAAATGGAGGACCTACAGTTTAACGTGGGATCCGAACCACTGTGAAGGCCTGGCATTCCACACACTCACAAGTTGTAATTAATACATGTCTTGTCAGAGGAGAAGGAAGGGTTTTAGCAATCAGATAAATCTCTGCCGATTTATAATAAAATATGGTTGTAATGTCCCTCTAGAAAAATAGTTAATATATAGTATTTAATTTGACTAAAACATTTAATAAATACATGACACGACAAATCCAACATCTATTTTATATACTCTATTCATTTTTAAATTAGGAACAAAATATTTAAAAATCAGACATAAATTAACAACCTTAAATTTTTTTTAGCATTGCGTCTTACTACCTGTTCAAGTTGTACGCATATGTAATACTTACGCAAATGAGTTAGGGATGAAAAAAGTTAAATTGAAAGTAAGTGTACCCACATTTGCGTGGCGGGCGAGTGAAAAACATATTTTTAGATAGACTACTCAAATACACCCTATCGGGATTAAAGCCCCGATCTCCCTGTCATCGGCAGTTTAGTTCAAACACGATAGTGATACCTTAGACTATGCGGCCACCGAAACAGGTCTAAAACAATTTGTCTTTTTAAATAACCCACATACTCTTGATAGTCGTAAGCAACATTGTTCAAATATAAATACAAAATTGATAAAGCCATTTAAAAAAAAATCATGATATGGCTTGGAGGCATTACCAAATAATTTATAAATATCAATCGTGATTAAAAATCATCAAACTGTTAGCTAAGGTTGATGCCCTAGTTACAAAATGGCAGAATTATATAACAAGATTTGTGAGTCCGGAAGCAAATAGTGTTTCAAATCAAATACTTTGTGAAATATATAAGAAAGTAAAATTATTAGCTAAAACAATATATATTATTATTATTATTATTATTATTATTATTATTATTAGCACCACGTCTTACTACCAGTTCGGGTTATACGCACTTACGCTAAAGTGTAATGTTAGGGTGATTGTGAGATGAGATGGAGGACCTACAGTTTAACGTGGAATCCGAACCACGGTGGAGGCCTGGCATTCCACACACTCACAAGTTGTGATTGATACACATCTTGTTAGAGGTAAAGGAAGGGTTTGGTAATCAGATAAATCTGTGCCGGGACCGAGGATTGAACCCCGGCCGCCAGCACAGAAGTACGACACCTTACCCCTAGACCGCCAGGTCACCGACTAAAACGATATCAATAAATACATCACATGTTCTTGCAACATCATTCACATACCAGTGTTTTTTTTAAATTTATGATGTTATATACTAATATAATTTACACAGTTTTGAAAGCCACTTCGGTGGTCGCGTGGTCCAAGGAGTCACTCTCACATCAGACTAGTCTACCGAAGACGAGGAAATTGAGGTTCGAATCTCGGTCGGGTGTATTGAGGCTGGTCTACCCAAAAATATGTTTCACTCCTCCCTCCACGCAAATGCAGACATAATATAACCTTGCTAATCCCAAAAAACATTAGTATAATTAGTACATAAGTGTATAAATCAAACGGGTAGTAAGACGTGGTGTTAAAAATAAGTTTTTAAAATAAACCATTATTAAAGTGTCATAACATAATATTGTTTCACTAAATTTATAACCACATATTTCACTAGTGATTAATTTAATACTTTATCTCGTAATACCAGTTAAAATCAATAGGTTAGTATTTATGTTATTACTCTTCATGTACAATTTCACCGTCTGTTTGCTTTAAGATCAGTGTGCAAACTAATTGAAATCATAATTATATACACTCCTAACTACATTTTTTTTTAAATATCTACTAAAATGTTGTGTTAAATTAGTTAGTAAAACGTGTTCTGATACAACGTGTGTTTAGAAAGGGCAAGCTAAATAAGCCAGGGGTGCACCCTCTCCCCCTTTTATATTCATCCCCCGCAAAGAATATAATAATAATATTTAGCACCGCGTCTTACTACCCGTTCGGGTTATAGGCTTTAAGTACTAATTACTCTAATGAATTAGGAATTGG
>CABFVX010009460.1:0-18327 GCA_902151425.1 Timema shepardi
AATAAGGTTTTCCCTGAGGTGTTAATAAGGTTTTCCCTGAGGTGTTAATAAGGTTTTCCCTGAGGTGTCAGTAAGGTTTTCCCTGAGGTGTTAATAAGGTTTTCCCTGAGGTGTTAATAAGGTTTTCCTTGAGGTGTTAATAAGGTTTTCCTTGAGAGGTTTTGGTATTATATGTATAACCCTAGATGTAAGGGTATTTTGACGCAGGGAAATAAAAAGATAACATCAATTGTCTCGAAACTCACTCTAACGATTTTGATTAAATTGTATAGCTGGACATTTTTTTTCATTATAAACAAGATAGTGATGATCATGTCTTCATGAAAATGAGTTTAAGGGTATTACATGGGTAAATTTTCCAATGTTCATTATTCTTTCCACAACTTTTTGAAATACGAAATAGCCCATCTTTGTAAAGTTGTAGTACTGTTAAAAATACAAATCTTTTAATTGAAATATATTTTTATTAAAACAATAATTTATGAGTTATAATCAAATATATATACTTTATAATACAGGTCTTTGAAAATGAATTCGATTCTTATGCTCTTTGATGGACAAGATGTTTCTCTTTTCTCAATTCTTATGTAACAACGTTCCTAGTTTCTAATGCCATAGCTAAAGTAACAATATATATTAATTTATGGATCCTTGGTGTAGTGTGTCTACAACAATGTATATACCTATTATTTAGATTCACAAATATTATGAGTTTTTATTGTATGCCTATTTTAAAAAGAGAAAGCCTGTGTGGAGCACCGTGCCCTTTGTTATTAAATATATAGTGAGACTAGCACATCAGATACTGTGACTGCTGTAGAATTATAGAGAACCCCACGATGGCCCGCCAATTGAAGAAGCACTAGTGAAACCCCTCAATGGGCACACATTATAAAAGCACGAACTACGCTTATATATACTGAAAGCCCTGCTGTTGGGCTCCAATTGTAATTAATCGAGTTAAGACGACTCATACTCTTAAGCTCTGTCCCTGGCTAGCTCAGATTTTCTTATTGACACGATTATCATATAAGGAAATTCCCACTTAAACAATATATATATACTTTAACACGTTTATATTAATGTATTATTAGACCATATTACTCTTTACGTTATTATAACTATTTACAACTTGAGTTTATACAATTGGCCCGTCCCTGCACTAGTGACCGTACACTATATCATAATCAAATATGTAGCGACAAGCAACACACGTCTTGTCGCCATCCCAGCAACTGCGCGTCTCCTTCTTATGTAACAGTGAGAGTTTGTTTCTGCTTCGCGTCTTTTTCAAATTCTGATGACATCGACGATTGCACCAGAGTGGACTGGCAATATCGATCTATCACAGGAGAGTATTTTGAATTCTGGCTTCTTGGTTGGCTGGTTAATTCAACCGCTCCGTACTAAGTAAACGGTGTATTTCTCTTAGAACGGAAACTAAGGGCAATATCAGCTATTTCCTTTTTGTTTCATCGCCCAACACATCCAGTAAGCACATTTAAAATAAAATAAATATATTGCCTTCCAAACTGCCGTAAAGGCTTAAATGTTCTAAAATGAAAATGAATGATTAAAAATAGTATTATAAAATAAAGAGAATATCCAAACTTAAATGTAAAATGCCAATAAAATATTAAAATTGCAGTCTTATCCTTCCTTTTTGAAACAACATAGGGGTTTACAAATTGGTACATTACACTACCTAGTTGGCTAAATAAACAATTAATAAACACAAAATGTTAAAACTTGGTGCTAATCACTTTCTTTGGGAAAGCTTGGAATTTTTGACAACATATATTGAGAGCATGAAGTATTAAACTGTGTAATTAATTACTGGTGCAGAAGGCTGCCAAATAAAGGACCGTGAAAATATTTAACTTGGGATAGTTATTATTTAGGGTAACAATAGTATTTGAACCACGGTACTTTATTTTTATTTAACCCTTATAATTTTATGCAAATTAAATGTCTTCCATTTGTTTATTTGTTGCTAGATCACTCCCAAACAAATGTACTTAGAGTGAATAAGTGTCATGGAGTGTCATAGGCTTTTGCCACTTGCATGTTTTTACCTGACACCTTTTTGGAGAAGTTGCAGACATCGGGCTGAAACATGAAATGTGACTTGACCTCACAGGGGAACGGATGAGAAGGGGATCCAGCCCTCGTCAATATGATGACCATGTATTAATTCATTTTATTTTAATAAACCCACTAGTATTAACCATCGGTCAATTATTCAACCTATCCTGACTGATCCCATCCCACTGTTATTTCACAAGGAAATGTAGGGCCGTGTCTTCACATATCTGGTCAAGGGCGTATTTACGAAATGGCCTAGTAGGCACGTGCCTACAGTGGTGGATTTTGAACAAAGAAAGAAAATAGAGTTTTTTCTGCCAGTTTAAATAATTTTATGGCTTCATAGTGTCTGTGATTTTTGTGATTTTCTGTATCTGCGTACCAACATGACAGAGGATAGCCTTAATTTACTGACATTCGTCATAATTGAAGGCCACTTATTGTATAAAATGGATTTGTCAGGCATCCTCAATCAAATCGCTCATCATAAATTAAGATCAAATATATTAGATACAATTTTATTATTGTGTACATGCTAATATTTAATTTGTAGTAACATGTTCTACAGTCTACTAGTGCAAACTTTATATTGTTTAACTAAATAATATTTGAATTTGTGGGTTGTAATAGTGTAAGAATATTTATTTCAACGTTTTAGGTCTTGGATTAGATTATTTCTACTTTTAAAACCTCACTATAGTACATAATCAAATAACGTAGGTACGTTTTATCTGTTACTCCACAGATAGCACTTGTGTATGATATATGTGTGTTGGTGTACGATGGGTGTTAGGGAGATAACAGTGATTCAGAAGGATAGAAATTAAGGTAGAAAAATGGGCGGGAAATTATCTAGTGCCAATGGGCGGCACAGTCTTAAACCCGCCCCCGGATTTGATGATCATAAATTCGTGTGCCATTATCATTGTTAAATTTAATTTTTATATGAAGCCATGTTAATTGCTCCTATACCTGGTGGATACTTTAAACCAAAGGTGTATGAGTCCTGGGTCACGACACAAATGAGGGCTACAAGATAGCTCCTGAGTGTCAAGATAGAATCTTGAAAAATACATTTACACACAATTATGAAGGGTTACACTACTTGGAAATACATCATGAAACTGGGGTGCTATGAAATATTACTGTAACACTGACAATAGCAACATAAATGTTAATAAAGCACACATATTCACTTGACCAAAATTCAAGGCAATCAAGTGCAGTCAAAACTTGAACTCCAAGTCACTGAACTAGAACCTTGGCAGTACCAAGACTAAGGCAGCTACCAGAATTTACACTACTTGCTTCTCCATGCGGGGCCGACAGTATATTATAACCAGTATTTAAAATTACATCGCTTTATCTATCAATTTTGTTAAATGCTGTATCCCTTCTCAATACAGAAAGGAGCATTTTTGCATGACCCGAATATATATTTTGTGAGTGTTAGAACTATACAAATATCTTTTCTAAATTAATGGGACAAAGAAGAACCATATTATAATCTTTAATTGTTACTATATTCATATTAATTCTAGTAAGGAGAAATGTAAATATATTAACTACTATTGACTACTAAACATGTTTGACTATTTATCTGTGTTTTATAATTTTATGGTCGGTTGAACCTATGTGCACTTTCTATCCCAGTTAAACTATTCTTATTCCATTACTAGTTATTTCAACCTATAAGCTTTATGAATTTTTTTTTACTTTATATTTTTAATGTGCATATTAAATTAATTTTTTACAGTGTATTTGGAATTTCCATTCCTTACTATATATTTATATATCTCCTTCACTATTTTGGAAAAGTGTAATATATTCCTTCTTATCATCCAACTATAAGGTTCCAGTGTTTTAACTTTTATTGGGGTTTAAATATAATTTTTTCATAGGACTACTGTATTTATTCATATTGACGGGTCCTCGATCAAGTATTTATTTTTCTAATTTTTACCCTGGAATTCTATTCTTTAATTGTTTCTGGTATTTATTAAAGATTTCTTCATCTTATGATATTTCTAAGCATTTCCCTTTTCAATATTTCATAATTATGTATTTTAACATCTAAGTATTCTAATTTTTTTCTAACAACCTTAATTGTCACCAAGTACGTTCTTTACTAATATATTATTATCATTAGGTACCGATGTTGACACATATAATGAATTTTCAGGGGCACACTAGAGAATAAGCTCTTAGTTACTAAAATAAAGTAAGTTTCGCGTATATATTAACAGCTTCATATTTTCCTTAACTAAGCCCGTTCATGAATTTTGTAGTAATTAAATATTTTTTGTGGCAAAAACTAAACAAATTTATTTTACTTACGACCGGAAAACTTATACAGCCCTAAAAGGTAAGAGTTTGTTTTCTGAGAAATATGTGTCTGATGAGTAATGAACTTAATAGGTAGTATCGTTGAGAGAGCAAGTAAATGATTTATGTTTTTGATTTGTTTGTGACTTATGGTTTTGTTGTTGTTTCTATAACATAACTATACATGTTTAATTATTTTTTAAGCTCTCAGCATGTTTGCCGAAAATCTCCCCAAGTTTGAATTTAATATTTAAAATGAGCTTAAACAAATTACACTGAATTTGATTGTATACAAATGGTCCAAATAAAATTGTAGTATAAGCCCTAGTTGTTAAAAATAATATGGTTTCATTTATTTGAGAAAAGGCTATGGGAATCACCAACATCGATGTGTTCAGTCCTGCAAGCGCTAATCAATGTATCTACGAAGGAAAACAAATTATTGTAGCGTCATTCTAACTCGTTTCGTCCAAATTTAGACAAAAAGATACCGAGATACTGAAATAATAAATAAGTATATCTTAAACTTAATAGGAATGATACTCCTCCAATTCAGTTTTTTTCTGTAGAGAAAACTTCCTTGGCGTCCTTTGAAGTGGCATGAAATATTTAGAGATGGTTAAAACTCTTTGTGGATCAGATTCTACCAAGAATGTGGAATAGGTATTCCTCTACAACAATAGAATAAAATGTCAAATTTACTTCATGCCATAAAATATTTTGTCTCAATTTATTGTGACACTGACATAAAAAGTTTTTTTTTTTTTGCAAACTGATGATTCTGTGGACACTTCAGATGAATCTCAGCTCTTGGTTATTGTGAGATACAATGGAAAAAGCTATATTTGGTAGGAAGGAATTTATATCCTGACCTATCAGCTATCACTAATGGAGAACACATGTTTAATAATGGTAAACAATTCCTGAAAGAATCCTGACCTTATATGGTCGAAATGTTTGGATATATTCATAGATGAGACTTCATCCATTATGAGATGTCATTCGAAATTTGTCACTTTTATCAAAAGAGAAAAGACTGACAGGACAGTAATTCTTTATTTTTTACCCCAGTAAAAAAGTCTTATCAGCGAGTGCAACCAAAACAATAAGTAGTTTTTAATGATAAAACCCAAATTGTAAATCTTGCCCAGGCCAGGGCTTTAAATTATTCAATTTCCCATCTAATATTTAAAGAGATGTGGTCGCATGACCAGGACTTACTGTTTCCATCTAATTACCAAGAGAACGTGATATTCTTGGATGGATAATTGAACTAAAAAACTATAATATAAACATTCTTTTTTGGCTGGAAATGCTTATTTGTGTGTCATCATAAGGAACATGAATAAATTCAATTAAGATATGTGGATTCAAAATAAAACTTTAGAATAGATCAATGGGAAAGTTGCTTCCTTCAAAATAGAGGCAGCTTAGACTCTGGAGAAAAATTGTCACTTTTCCAGAAAAAAGTGCCTTGCTAGTAAAGTCATCAGAAATATAATTCAAGAATATGTTAAACTTATGAAGCACAGCTGGATCGGAAGTGTGTTCAATGTGAACGTCAGTGTTGTCATAGATGATTCTCCAGAATTTCAATAAAATCGAGTGAAGAAATAACATTTTAGATGCTTACAGTAGTATTAGTTTTAGACCCAGCTCATGGATAAACCCAATATGACTTAATAAGGTGAAAATGAACTTGAAGTTTTCTGAAAATTGACATATATATCAGAAACCATTATTTTAAGGTATTGTGACCATCGAGACTAAAACAATTAATCTCCTAGATCCTGAGCATGCTCTGTGCTGTCTTCTATGAACCAGTATAGAACCCAAGCAAGTAATCGTCCAGATCCTGAGCATAGTCTGTGTTGTCTTCTATGAACCAGTATAGAACCTAAGCAAATAATCGTCCAGATCCTGAGTATAGTCTGTGTTGTCTTCTATGAACCAGTATAGAACCCAAGCAAATAATGGTTCAGATCCCGAGAATAATCTGTGTTGTCTGATATGAACCAGTATAGAACCCAAAATCAAAGTTTGCTTTTGTCATTTTATCAATTTATGTAATAAGGTCACATTTTAACTAAAATAGTAATAATATTCTAATTTTGTCTTATTGAAATTGATTACAATTTAATTTATCTAAGATGGTTAGTTAGAATATTACAAAAATACTATGTATTAAAATAATCTACTATTAAAACTACATGTGCTACTTAATGTCATAACCAAAAATGTTTTGGGAAACACTCTGATAAACACCCTATTTGATTAGAGGTCACTAGTAATGTGCAGAGTAATCACTTGATTTGTCGCAACATAGGAAACAATAGAATGCATTGACCCTATTAGTCCGGACGTATGACGGTCAGGCCCAGTTGAATAGATCATGTTTCAACCTTGCCCTTCATAGGTTGGTCAACATGACGGGGTATCTGTGAGCACCGATCCACTTCTACTAGTGTTGTCATGCATGTTAATATCAGTGATGTCGCTCATTGTCAGTCTCTCATCCATGACGCTTGTAGATATTGAACGTCGTTGTTGAATCCCCAACTGAAAGGGTATTATATTTATAATAATTTTAAAAGATTTGGAATTTAAAATTAACGATGGATGAAAGCCTAGAGCTCTCTAAGTAATACTAACAAAAGCAGAGAAAACCCAATACTATACATATATGGTACTTTCATACTTACAAATGGACATTTGAAGCGCCCTTTAAAATACAAATATATATTTTTATGGTCATCATTGTTACCGTTTTATTATATTTTAGTGTCATTTGAAAAAGTATTAATTATATTTATCAAAAGTTACTGCCACAGATTACATGAAATGACGTTTTAATAAGTGCAAATAGTTTTACTATAATTTTAGTGGTCAGAAATGTATATTTATATTATAAAGGGAAGATCCATCCACTCACTTACTCATACCTTATTTCCACAACCCTTGGACTTATAAACATACAATTTTGTGTGAAGGTTCCATTTAAGCGCTAGTTAAGAGTCAATATGGTGTTTTGAAAAATTTAACCTTAACTGGATGAAAAAGTGTAGTTAAATGTTATCAAAATTCATTGATGTGTAATTTGAACCAGGCGACATAAAATCCTGTAATTTAAAATGAAGAAATCTTTCTAGAATTGGATGATTTCTATTTTAGGATTTTTCAAATGTCATCCTCTTAGAGGGTAGAGAGGGGCACACACTTTTGGCAAGAAACTTGAAATTTTGCTTATCAGGAAGTTTGCAGAATCATCCCATACAACAAAATAAAAATAAAATTAGGAGATTTTAAAATGATGCTACAGGAAATAGGAAACATGTAAATAGAAAAAAAACCCATTTTAAATGATGTAGGAAGCTAAAATCAGGAAGAGAGATAGAGTCAACAGTGAACCTTTTTTTTTAATGTGACGTTTCTAAAAGGGAAATAGAGGGCTGGAGTAAAAAAAAAAAAGATAAACCTCATTGATTTAGATGGGATGTATATACTATTTTAAACCTCAAGAAAATCTGGAAATCTAGCTATGAACCATAAATAAATATTCATTTACACTAGCTCTCCTCAAGTTTTAATAGTAAGCAATTGCTTTCAAATGTATTGTAAAAGTTAATTTTGGTAAGCAGGTAAAGATACCAATCCAAATAAACATAAAATACTGAATCTTTCAAATAGATAGCATTATGAAGAATGGCGTGGTGGGGTGGGGCCAATTTTTTTTAAATAGGGAAGAAAATTGAAACCAAATAAATGTTAAAAAAATTAAAATTTGGGAAAGGGGCAAGTGAAATTGAGGGCTTCAAAATACTAAAATATAAATTCATTAATTACGTTTCAGTGTGTTAGGCGGGTAGAATAACAACCCCAAACAACCAATTAATTCTGTTTCTAAATTTCAAAATATAAAAGCAGTAATATGTAAAAGGGGGTCTTTTGAGATTCCTAAAACTAATATAAAATACATAATTTGGTATAATATAAAATATAAGTTCAACTTGTAAGTTAATATAACTTCCTGGAAAGCCGATTGACGTCTTAATGTATCGAATTTCAAAATTGAAGCCCAAAAAATAGAATTTGAAATTGATACAATTAATATGTAAATATACTTTGCAATCTGCCCGTTAGATTTTTTGCAAGAGTTTGTATTTATATAGCTCATTAAGCATATAATATCATATTTTGTTTTAATATGTTTGACTATGAATAATGATTGTGAATCAGATATTGGTAATTAACAATCTGATGGTAGCAAACACAATGCATATAATCCTATCGAGCCGTTTTAATAGCGTTAGCACTTGAACTCTATTGAATCTTGTGAGTCATATCATGACTGAGTAGCTTTTAAAACCGATGAACTAACATCGTAAATTCTGTCAAATCATCAAATAAAACATCTAATGGTACAACTCTTATGATTACATCCTTACTTGGTAAATACTGTTAGTTGTTAAATGTACCCACATATTCTTACGAATTGAAATTATCTGACAGCCATGAGTAAAAAAAGCTACTAGTAATACTTTCATGTATTCATACGTTAATTCGTGTGATCTACAGCTGTTACGTTTGATAGATATGATCAACACTTTTAAATAATCAAAATAATAATAAAGTAAAGTACAAAATAAATGTTAAAAAAAGGTATTTATAATAGGCACTCCAATTCGTAAGAAAATCAATGTGTAGGTGATAGCTCTATAGTTATTACACTATGTTTTACCTCTCGTTTTGAAACTGGGTATTATACCATCTTCCTTTTATTCTTATGGTAATACCTCATGGTTCCATTGGAACAAAGCCCTTCCATGAATTGCTAATACAAACATTTCCCTTCCTTTATTAACTTTGCTGAAATTGAATTTAAGCCGGAAGATTCATGCTTCTTTAAGTTATTAGTAGATTCCTTGACTTAACTAATATTTGGCTCTTAGGCTAGTGGCTCAGCAATATGCCTTTCAATTCCATCACCAAATTCTTATCATTCGTGAACGTCCAAAATGGGACACAAAAACAAATTCCGTGTCTGACATCACTTATAAGTACAATAATTATAATATATCATTTGTACTAACCGAACCTGCCTTCCCCCACTCCTGTCAGTTTAGAGAGCTAACTGTTATCAATTTGTGGTGGGGCAATTGGTTGACAAAGATATTAAATGAAACACACCGATAGAGATTATTATGCAATGCTAAGCTTTAGTAATAACATATTTTAATTTATAGTTATTTGTGATAAAATCAATTTGATTAATCCGTTGAAATAAATGATCAATTATTTTTCAAAGTGCTATGTAGCATGTATTTATATTTTAATCAAAATACAAGTATATTATGTACCCATGACAATTAATCAGAATAAATAAACAATAAATAATAAGCATTTAAGTAAAATCAAAGTGTATAAAATATTTGGTTTTAAATATCTCTAGATGAACACTTTTTATCAGGATACCAGAGAATACAACATTATATTATTATTAGCACCGCGTCTTACTGCCCGTTCAGGTTATACGCACTTACGCTAATATGTAATGATAGGGGGAATGTGAGATGAAATGGTGGACCTACAGTTTAACGTGGAATCCGAACCATGGTGGAGGCCTGGCATTCCCCACATTCACAAGATGTCTTGTCAGAGGTGAAGGAAGGGTTTGGTAATCAGATAAATCTTTGCCGGGACCGAGGATTGAACCCCGGCCGCCAGTATAGAAGACTGACACCTTACCCCTAGACCGCCAGGTCACCAGAATACAATATATATTTATATATATACGGTAACTTGAGTGGAAATGTAACTTCGGTTGCGCGTAGTGAATAGGAAAACCACAGATTTCCCTTTCTACAGAGTTATTGGGCAGAGGTGATACAGATAATTTTCATAGAGTAAAAGTGCAAAACCATATCTGCACCAAACCTTCTTAATACACTTGGCTACGATTCAAGAACTGACCTTCCCTTCAGCTATAAGCCAAACAGGATGAGATTGGCCTATTTGTACCAATACAAATCCATGCCGGAGAAAACCACAGCTATACTTATATATAGAAGATCACCTCACCCCTCCCCCCGCCGTTCAAAGGTCAGCCCTTCAAAATTCCACACTGGTGATACGCCTATGTATAAACAAAGCTAAAGCCTTAAAGTTGTCCGTCAAGGTGGGAAATAATAATTAAATAAATAGTCACTCAGACCCTTTCAATGAATAATAATTCTCGCAAAATCTACTTAAATGTGAAAGTAGAAATAAACTAGTTACAAAAATATGAAAATAGATTTAAAAAAAGAACTAAATATTCAAGATTGGGAAAGCAATCAAAGCAAGTTAGTATCTTTGGTTTGGGGATATTTACCAAAATAACTTTGAGTTAAAAGACATTTAAAATAAAAAATATATAATCATTTCACAAAGTAAAATGCAAACTGAACCAAATTTGAATATTTCAATAGGTTACATTTTATATATTTGGTAGTGAAGTAAATTCAATTAACAACATTTTTCTCATATGTTTACATATATATATATATATATAATTTTTAAGCTAAACCTTAAACTCATAAGGATAACATTTTTTTTTTCTAAATCTAAATTTATCTCTTATTCTGTTGAATTGGTCAACTTAGCTTGCTGTCCCCTCTTAATTATGTAAATAAATATGACGTAAAACTATGTATACAAAAGATTGAAAAGTGATTTGTTAATGCGATTGAAGAATACTTGCTTAAACTATTATGCGTGCATATAATAATGAATGTATAACTTTACATGCAGAGAAGTGTAAGGATTAGAGATTTAAGAAAAATTTGAATAAGAAAGAAGAGAGATAAAATAAATCATGTTTTCTCTTGAAAAAGCTTTGTGCTGATAATAAATTCGATCAGATCATGCACAGATTCGCAAAATACCCTTTCGACGTGGAGGTAGTCTAGTTCTTAGCATCCTCGCACACCATCCAGAAGCGCCACCATCACTTCTCGAGCCTGCGTGGAGATACCAATATATAAAAGTCATTCTTTGACGCCATTAAAATTGAATTCTGTAGTAAGTAATCAATATTAAAATAGAATGGAGCTATCGACGAGTTAAGTTTATTATCAGTTTGGTAGTATGATAATTTTCAGACACATATAAATAAAAAGTGTTTGAGTTACTTGATTTTATTTTATTTGAAAATAATATCAAGATTAACTACTCGTTCACAATTGCTATTTCACCATCAAGTAATATCTCGTTCACATGATTGCCGTGATGATAAACAAATATCTTTAAAAATTATTTTAATTTTGCGTATTTAATAAATTGAAGTTAGTATATTTTTTAATTCGGGTATGTCTGAATATTTAACAACTATACTGACTACCAAAGTAATGACCTAAACTCGTTATAACTTCAACCACATAATAGCTTGACTGAATGTATATTTAATTATAATAGATTCAACCTATTCTTTTACACAAATATATTTACTGACGCCCCATACAAATTGAAGATAAATGTTAGTCCCAGATAGCTTAATAAATAACAACTGATACATTTAGTTAAAATATATAATTTTGTAAAGACACATAAGAGGGCTTTGTTTTATTAAAAAAGTTCATTTTTTTACAAATAAAGATAAAATAATGTATAAAAGTTTTAATCACATTAATATGATAAAGATTATATGTGCAACTTCAGTAATTTTTCTATTGGCTTTTAATCACACATGACACACACTATAGGGAGGAGTAAACTCTAGATATTGCCTTTAATTACCTTATAAATTGTAATTATGAATCTAAATTATATTTAAAAGTAATAATAATCATGGTCATGAATAGCTTCCAGCCACTGGTTGGATTTGTTTGGAACATAGACCTTTCTACCACCTCCTTTCCTCCCTCTACCTTGGGCCAGTCCTCGCTTCTCTCCTCCACACTCCTCCTGACTTCCTTCAGCTATCTGCCACTTGGTCTTCCTCCAGTCATCCTACCCCCTCCACCTCCATATCCAACATCCTCCTGGTCATCCTTTCCCTTTCCTTTCTTCTCACATAGCCATACCACCTTAGTAGTACTTTCTCTACGTGTCGTGTCTTACTCTCTAGATTCAAACCTTATCAAATTTTTTCACACCGATCCTAATTCTCAGAAATCTCATTTAACTTGACTGCATTCTGATTTTATCATGTTCCTTTATTACCCTCGTTTCTGCAGCGTAAGTTAATATTGATAAGTAGTAGTAATTGTAGATTACTCCCTTTCATTTTTCTGGCATATCCCTGCTCCAAATCAGGCTTCTCACACTTCTGAAAAATGCCTCTTGTTGATTTCCTCTCTCACTTATTCCTCCCCTATTTCTTCCACTCTCCTCTACGATACTCCGTAGATATACATGCAACTTTTTACTATCTTCAATTATTCCCCTCTCACTGTCACGCCAGATGTATACCTGTCCTTCCTTGTCGTGATATTTAGAAGTATTGTATTAAATAAGAAGTGCTTATCTCGATCATCTCAAGGTATTCGATAATTTTTCTTTCCGAAGCAAGCTCTATGGCGCAGTTATGATTGAAACTAAACACACACGTGATTTATGACCCGTAACACTCTTCGCTGTTAAGGACTAGAGAGTCGCTCTCACGATAGGACTACACATAAAGCGATTTTGAGCCAAGTGGTATCGATCTTGTCCAAGCTTGTGAGTTGGGAAAACAAACGCATTGATTCAAAAGGGGTTGGCAACACTGTAAGCGTGAATGATAAAAACTCACTGCCGACCATCGCCAAAATATTGCTCAAAAACCAAAAATATTTTTTATTGTCTCTGACAAGTTCTTGAAACACGTTATAACTGACGTACTGTTCATTTTCTGCCGACGCATTCAATCCAGATTTACGTTTACTTGTAATGGAATTATAACGTGCGTTGTCCGTAAAATAAGTCCTTATAGGACCACCATTTTATTTGTTTAAAAGTGGACAATTTTGATAGCGAAATATTTATAAGTCAGGTAGAGTAGGGATAATTGCTCTGTGATACAGCCAATGAGTATCATAAGGACAAAAGTAAGAAGCAACCAACATGTGTTGAGGGGTGTTCATCTTTATTTGAAATGTTTCGACAAATTCACAAGTAGAATCAAAAATACAAGTGCACTAGGTGGATTTGCACCTCTCAAATTTTTTCCAATTACCGAAGCTCATGTTTTATCTTGGCAACGTGTGTTACGAATATACGCACGTATCAAGGCTTATGCTATATACGCTCGTGGGTCCTCGGTCGATTACGTGTTACGCCCTGGGACAATATTTCTCTCATTAAAAATAGTTTATCTAAAAAACTTATAGTTTATCCTTCTTAACCCGCATTAATCCACGGAGTTTTCAAAAGTTCGCATTAATAATTTTGTTTAATCATGTGTCAGTAGCACATACTAAAAAAACCTAATAAACTTAGGAACACACTAATACCTTATAATTTATTTATTTACTGAGACTTTGCTGTGAAAAAGTGCTTAAGAAAAGATTTCCTAACGATTTGAGGTCCTTAATGGTTTTATAGATGGTTGGCATGCGTATTTTATTTCTAAATTTGGCAGATTCGCTTCGTGATTACATATTTTAAAACTAATTTTGGTCAGTTACTGTTTGTTTAATGAGCTTGGTTGATAGTAATTTTTAGATCAAATTAAACAATATATTTGGTTAAAATGTGTGTGATGATTGATTGTTGATTAAAATGACTGTACATATAATATTGAAATTATTGTAAAACCTTGTATAAGCTTCTTAAGATAAATCTTGTATCTTAAGTATGCTCAAAATAGCAGGTGCATATGCTATTTATTTAATTTAGTTATCTACATTTTACGACCCTGTATTGTGAAATAAAAATGTCGGGGTCAGTGAATTGTATCAAGAACGAAGTTCTCCATCTTTTTCCTTTCACTCCTTTTCTGTCTCCGAGCTAGTTCATTAGTTCCCTGTTAACATCCGGAGAGAAAATGTGTCCGATTGATTCCTGCCTGTATTGGCAAACCGTTGTGTCCAGCAAGAGGAGGAGATGGAAGAAAACAGAAGTAGAAACTTTGAGAGGAAGAAATTTCTAGAGATAGATGTTTCTATGATATGATGGATCTAGCCTACATATTCATGAAACATATCTCTCAAAACTTATTGTTAGTATTTTGAAATAGAAAATGAGACCCGTGTTGTTTCCTTTTCGTATAACTATTTGTCGTACACGTTAATGTTTTGAACAATGATGTGTGACGTGTGTGGCTTGTAGTATAGCTAAGTGATGTGTGTAGATAGTTCTAGATCAATTTATTTTATCTGGCTTCTGAAAATGAATAGGAAGGAATTAATTATATAGCTGATCTCTAAAAAAACTGTAACTTTACAATATTTTCATAGTACCAATTTTTCCAGCGATTATAAAAGCTGGCTGACTCCTCATGTGACGTATGTATACGATTTTATTTTAAAAAAGCTCCCATTTTATATCTGGTATGTGTTTTCTTAACTAAGTTCTAGTAAGTAACATACAATTAATATTCTTTAAATTGAAAAATGACTCCTGGACACGGGAATCGAACCCGGGACCTTTGGCTTAGTATGCTAATGAGTTAAGAAAGAGACAGGGCACGGGACTGTTTTTGATTAAGCGTTGAAGTACTAAGCCAAAGGTACCGAGTTTTATTACCATGTTCAGGTTTCATTGTTTAATTTAAAAAATATAATATCTAGATGCGGCTAAAACCGTAACTAAAAAAAATAGCTTTGGTTATTTAATCCATCACAAAATTAAAATACTAACCAATTTATATTCATAACTAAATCAAGGTTTTTAGAAGCAATAATATATAATAAAATTATATTATGTTTTTCTTATTAGATTGTTATAGTTTTTAGGCACAAGAATATTAAACATTTTCTTTCTCGACGCGTTTTAATACAGAGGGGGGTCCAAATAATTAGACGATCCTTGCTGAGAAAGTGATGGACAACTTACTGATGTTTGTCAGACGTCCGTCCGTTGGAACTCACCTGAGTGACATTTTCTTCTAAAAGTGAAATAGTGTGGTATGCAGTTTGCTTTTAAATTAAAGTGATCATTTTCAAGTTACTAATGGTCTAATTGTTTCGGCCCCACCCTGTACTTGAATAATTCATCAGGCTAATAAAATACGGATGTTTGTTTGGCCCTACTCTATACTTGAATAAGTCATTAGGCTAATAGAGTATATATGAGATATATAAAATGTATATTAAAATTATATGAAAATAAATTTTATTTAGTTTCAAATTTTTGCTTCTATGTAAAAGGAAATTTAAGATCTATTTGATCAGCTCCATACTTCATATAACTTTTAATATGCAGGTATATTATTCAACTTTCTAAAGTTTGGGTATTACTGGCTGTGAAATAATGGCCAAGAGAAATATGTACATTTAAAATTTCCCTGGTGGTAACTATTATACATGTACAAAGTTTGTTTGAAATCCTTTAATCCAAAAGTTACTGAATGAAGCATGGATGAAGAGTACAAATATATTCACATTTTAATTGTAATTCTCCGAAGGAAAACAGAATAAAACCTAATTTCATGCTGTATTAAATATTCTAAATTCTTGTAGAATACTAGTAATATTTTAATGAAGGGAGTTTTTAGTCTACACAAAATATATTTTAGAATCAAGTCAAGTTTATACTTTTATCCTATGTATAAATGTGTGTAGGTTGAAATTTTTATACCTCTCAACTTAAATACTGGTCCTCATGTGTTTGTGTTCTACGACTCCCCACAACATCTTACCTCCCCTAATGAAAGTTGAACAAGTAAACAATGTTCTCTACATTTAGTTACTTATTACTTTTACTTCTTCGTGTGTTTCGTGGAATAAAAGTGTTATATGTATGTTTGCGCGACACATTACAGCAGTAAGAATTTTCCTTTATGACAACACTTACGCTGGCTGTTTAAAAAAAAAATAAAGTAGTTCAATTTATTTAATATTATGAGATAAACCTAGCAAAAATTTCTTAGTTCATTTATGTGTAGAAATTTAGCATTATTGATATTTAATACATGGGCGGGGTTCATAAATGTATTAGATTTTTGACAAAATAGTATTTACTATTATAATAAGAGAGTATGGAATGGATTCTTAACTAGAAATAGAAGATTAATAAGAGTATTTATATAGAATATTTAAACTATATGGGTGCCTTTCAAAATTTAAATAACACTTTTAGGGAATCATTTCCCAAAAGGCTATTACATTACCTACAATATTTTTCAAATATAAACGTTAGCTTATTTTACTGTATTCACATAATTTAGACTAAAATGTAGCAATCAGTCTTTATTTGAGTGATTACGCTATGGCCTTAACTTATAAACTGTAGTGGAACCCGTCAAGGTAAATTTTCTAGCTTTCAGGGTTAGCAAAATGTACGTGTATAGTAATTATTACATTGGTCAGTTAGGTGTTATAATAGGCAGGCGCGGATTCAGATGGTGTCAAAGGGTAGGTTGACCCTCTTGTGAAAGTTAGAAAAATAATACAAAAATAAAATGAAAGTTCAAATTTTAGAAAGAAAATGCAACACAGATACATTATATTTTTTTAATTTTACTACACGCAGATACCTTTTAATCCTGGTTCACACGTTCGTTATTGGTCCACGTTTATTCTGTTTTCGATATGACCCACATAGGTGTAAGCATATTTTCCCGTATAAAGACGGTAAACTACCACACATAAAAGAAGACTAATAATCACCTGAGAGCAGTTCATCAACGAATACCGAATATAGATTATGTGTGGATGGAAGAGTGTTGAAAATGGGGAGGACTTTGCCCCCCTGGAATAAATACTCCCCCCCTCCATATATATATTTCAAATCCTTTTATATTATCGAATTTGAAGCTGAAAGATGAGCTTAAATCAAACTACAAATGAATTCCAGATTCATTCTATTATCAAAAATTTGTCGGGAAATACCGCATCAAATATATAATAGACTAGATGCATCTAACTGACAGAAAAAGTCAGAGGAAGAAAGCTCTAACTAGCTTCCAAGGGCATCTAAAATTCTAAAATTTCTAAGGAAGGATAGCTCCAAATAGCTTCTATATGCATAATTTTTTAATAATCTTCAGGTGAGGACCACCTCAAATAGCCTAGTTTCTGAAATAATTAAATTTTTAAAATGCTGTTGGTGGAAGACCACTTCAAAGATTGTCCTCTAGAGGTAGTTAACTATGTTAAACAATAAGGTGATGATCGCTCTAAATAGCTTCAAAGGGTATCCAAATTTTAAAAATTTCTAGTTGAGTAACACTTTAAACGGACTATAAAAATATCTAATTAAAAAAATCAGGGTGAAGACTACTCATAGCTTCTATAATGAACAATTTCTTAAAAAATTGCTAAAGGAGGGTCACTCCAAATTGTTTATTAAAACTACCTGATTTAAAAAAATTAGAGAGGATGATCACGGTTTAAAACGTACATAAGATCAAATCTGAATGAGAAAATAGAGAAATCTAACATTGTAAGTAATTATGCTATTTATAGCTATGAATCCCCAATGAAAATGATCTGATCCACCCCTGATAATAGACAATATAATCAGAGATAAAATAAACAGACAAACGTTGTCTGAAACTTAAATTACAATAACTATTGTTTTCTTGGCCAAAAATATTAATTATTCCAGTTTTTACAAGAATTTTTCCTCTCGTTGTGAGACTTCGAATAAAAGATAATGAATAACAATATTTTGTAAGCTGTGTGTTAAAACCACCACCAATTGTTACTATACCCTAGTAAGACGGTTTGTCGATTTCTGGGGCGAACAATAGGGTAATTAACGCGAACAATGGGGCCTTAATTGGCTAGGAGGGTG